>JAQGAE010000131.1:0-54033 GCA_034696685.1 Julus scandinavius | reverse complement strand
TAAAGGAACACATTGTGGGGTTGTATTAAACCGCGTTGAAATCTGGAGTCCGAGGGTCTATTGGGAACAGTTCCCATATCGGCAATTTTTTTTTTGCCCGAAACACAAGATGATATCTAGATCCTAGTGAACACACACGAAGCCATGTCGAGTTTTTGTTTGTTTTAAGTTCACGTAGATTTTAGCACTATACCGTCGCTTTTTTATAGAACTTTCCTTTGAGTTAATATTATTTACACGTACGTTTTATAGTTTAAAATCAATCTACTGTTTACAGCGCACAGATACAGGTTCAGCTGTGCGAAGCAGTACTTGCCTGTCTCTTTTTTCAGATTTTTTGTTGTTGTTTATTGACAATGTAAAAAAGAAATAGTAAAAAAGGAGCACTCTTCATACAAGCCATTCGCCTTTTTCCCTAGAACTGTTATTGCATTTTTTTTGAGACCTGAAATCAAAAATAAATTATTTAATGTGTACTAATGAACAAGAAGAATTTAAATATTGTGCATTATTTCCATTAAATTTGAAAATGTTTTTCTAAATGTATTGTCAACCATGCCAAATTTCAGCATGGAACTTGTATATTCAATTACTGGAGTCATTTAATGATCTTAGGGTCACAAAACTGTGTCATTGTTATGTTAAAAATTTGAATTTTAGCAAGTTAGGGTCATTTCTTTATTACTGGCATTCCCAACATTTAGATTTTTAATAATCACGGGCATTTATTTAAAAGCTTACTTTTGTACACGTCTAATTAGAGGATTTTTATTCTAAATTGGGACCAAAATTCACTGAAAACTCAAAATGTGCAAAAAAGCACACCAAAATGTGTAAAAAAAGTTGCGCACACATAAATGTGTAAAATTATCTATTTTTATATGTCAAAATGCACAGTAGTGTGTTGTCAAAACACACTACTGTGCATTTTGACATTCAAATGTGTTATCATGAGGATGCAAGACTTTCCACACATTTATTATTGTATTATCCCACAATTACTAGTAAATTCTTAGACAGATGTTTTCCCTATCGGGCCTACTCTCAGTGGAATAAATTACCACTAGATATGCGTAAGGGTTTATTTGAATGTACAAATTTTTCCTGTATCAGGAGTTGTAGTCATTGGAAAAAAATTTAAAAGGCTATATAATAGAGACTTCTTGATGTATTATGACCATTAACCTGTGTATTTAAGATAAGACTGTTTATACTGTTGCGAACTATTTGATACGGGATGTGTCCTGATGTAATTACCCTATCGTTTTTGTACTCTTTGAGTCTTTTTAAAGTAAATAAATAAATAAATAAATAAATATTGCATATAAAAATAGGTAATTTTACACATTGGGTGTGCTTTTTTGCACATTTTGAGTTTTCAGTGTTGCTAACTCATAGTTTGATATTGCACGACTTTTTTAGTGTGAAACAAGTTTAAAAAACAATTGACTACCTTTGTGTTGCACCAGAAACACTTCGAAATGGCAATTAGATCTGTTGAGGATTGTTGAAGGACTTACCTGGAGAGTCCACTCTTCACTTTGTTTGGTAATAGATGTTTCCCTGGTGAACACTGTAGCCTATCCCTCCCTGATGAGGGGGATACGGGGGGTTTCCCGGGTAGGGCGGGGGCTTCTCTTGGAGGCCCACAGGAGTTGGGGGGTAGGCCGGTTGCACTGTGGAAGACAGACACTGAGTTCATTGTGTTCACCTGCGTCTTTTCACTGCACGCGCTCTCTTCTGGCACCTTCGGAAGAACTATAGAAAGGAGTCGGCATTCAAACGCAACTCAGTTAGAAAAAACAGCAACGCAAAAATATCCCCCAAGCATCAAGTCACCATAGAGGGCGCAAGGGGTTTAAGAGAGATCTGGGAAGCCAAGGAGTATTGAAAAACGGAGGAGACACACGTTTAGCTGGGGAACAACTCTAGCAGAAGCTGACTACAGGCTGCATGCAGATGCAAGAGTGATCAAAGTATCCTGAAGATGACAAAAAAAAGCTTCAGAATTCATGGAAACATGACCAGAATTACAAAATATTTAAATTGTGGCAGTGACACATGCTAACCCACCCACACAACCCCATGTGTTTAGCATAAAGTTAGTGTGGCCATAGTTATATGTGAACATCTTGTCAACCATGTATGAAGTCATTTATGAATCCAGAGAGAGCATTATGAGAAAAATTTATATTAAAAATACTAACATAATAAAAATGAAGATGGCGTTTCTGGAACTAATAGCATACAAATGATGATACTTTCACAATTAATCATGCAATTTTTTTAGTTCGTGCTATATGTTCCAAGCTCCAAATTTAAAAAAAGTCCATTGTAATTTATATTTTAATATGTGATATTAATTACGAAAATCCATGTTTTGTTTTTGTAAAAAAAACAGCACACGCAAATTATTCTGTGATTCCATGAAATGATATGAAAATATGCACAAGCATTATTGAAAATGATTGCAGGTATGAAAATGGTAAAAAAGTTTTACGTATAGCATATTCATGCAAGAAAATGGTGAAATGGTTAAATAGTTGTATGAATGAAGAGCGCTCTACAGCTGCAGTGACCTACAAGGATGTGGTGAACGATATTGGAAAAAGTACACACATATTATAACCCTAACAAGAAGTACTTGTAAAAAGGAGAAGATTTAATGATTTTCCAATACTGTAATACCCACAAATGGTGACTTTTTAAAAGGTGCTCAGAGTTACTCCTTTTCCCAAATATCTCCTTATTCCAAAGCACAAACACAGGTTAAGGGTCATACAGTATTGCTCTTCACAGTAATTAGCAATTAGATCCTTTCAACTAATAATCATTTCATTGTCAAAGCTGTTCGATCATAATAAGTCGAATTACTATTAATGTGAAAAGCAATATTTTTTTGCGATAAATTAGGCCAAATGTTAAGAAAATTAGTCGAAAATTATCAGCTAGGTTAGCTTGGTTTACCATGTGCATCGACAATGTTATAACATAGAAGAAAACATAAAGCACTAGCTGTTATATAACACAAAATTAACTTATTAAAAAAACTAACCAGGTGCCAGAAGTTAAAAATTAACTAATTCTTATATTTACTTTTTCGTTAAACAAATTTATTATACTTTAAAAGACTTATTTAAAAGACAAATATTATTTACTTCATTGTACTTAAACGTACTTTTAGAGTCAAGATCCTCACCGGAGTCTCTATTTCTATCGCTAAAATAAGGATTTTTCCAAGATCCAACTCCGGTATTAGCGGAGTCATAACATGCACTATTAGTGTGAAGAAGAGGTGCTGTTTCTAAACAAAAATCTGTTTAAAATATATAAAAAATACGGTAACAAATATTCATTCAGTTTTATATGAAGTTGACTGCAGTATTTCGCTGACATCATCGCACTTGAACCACTAAGAAATAAAAAAAAGTAAAATAAAAAGAAAACAGTTTACTGCACATGGTATCCGTTTAAAAAGATCCTCCACGGTTTGTTAAAAAATGTTTGAAACAACTAAGTAGTGGATACATGGTTTAAATTCCAGACATGTTGTTTGAAATGTAAATCAAGTAACCTGGTCTTAAAAATAATCAGGAAATATGTTGAAAACACAAATATTGTCTAAAGGAACTTCTTAAAATATTTAGTAATTTGATAGATAAGGTATTCTCTATTGTTTAAACGTTGATATTGTTCGATTTTTGTTAAGTTCTACCTTTAAATGCAGTTTTAATCTCCAGGTGTCGTAATTTTGCTGAAAATTTCTCATGAACCTTAACATTGGGTCTAATCTATTAGCATCCATGCTGCATTTCCCTTAAATTGTAATCTGGAATTAGTGTTTATAAATTCAAGAGGTGACAAAATTATGACAAATTTGGATTCTGGACTTATAAGCACTAATTCCATATGATGGATGAATTTACCAATTCGGGTTTAATTATTTCTTGATGATCAACCAAGTACTTACACGGATAAGACTGATTGGTGTTTAAAACTCCATGTTGAGGTGGCCGTCTTCTTATCCGTCGGTACAGCAAAATCCCAATGCCAGCCACACACACGAAGCAAAAAATGAAGGTGCTAACGATGATCACTATAAAAATTCCCACGCCGAGTCCAAGGATTCGACTACCAAATTCATTATCTGCAATGCACAAAATGCATGTTATTACCAAAAAGTCATTTTCCATGTTTCAGAGCATGGACTCCAAAGACATCCCATGAATATGGACACATTGTCGAAAGTTTTCACCACTCACTTGGACATAAGGCGTGTGAAGACTCATCGGAGTTATCTCCACAATGGTTCACATGATCACAGGTGAGTTCCGCGTGAATACACAAATTGTTCTGGCAGCGAAATCCTCGACATTCCAAGGCTACAATTGAAAACACGCGCTTATTTTATAGCGTAACAACAAGGTGTGCTTTTCTGAAAGCTCGACAAATCGAACAGATATGGAACATTTTAGCTACGAAATAAGGGTTGTTTTTTAAGGTTGGGCCATTGGGGCCCTACTTTTTCTAGACGAATTTTATTAAAACTATCCCCTAAACGATGAATTTTAACACTTTACTATCAAATTATGTTGGGGGATATTATGTAAAGTTATGTAACGACGATTTGTTAAGAAATGTGCCCTAACATTTCGACAATTTTTTTTTGTTCATAGGTGAAATTATTCAAAAAATCTAGGTTATGCAAGATAAGTTTTTCCTATGTTTTCTTAACTTATCTCGCTTTTGCACGTAGTAGAAACAATCCAAACGCTAAAACAATTCATTGATTTCCTCATTTGGGAGCCGTTTAGAGAATAAACTAGGCCACTGAAGATGAATTTCAATATCTGAAAATTTATGAGAAATCTTAATAAGAAGCGACATGCCAAGGTTGAACTTTTGAGAAATTACGCCTCACATGATAATTTTTTAATATTTTACCAGACAAACTTGCACCCATTCTAACGGAAAAGCTTTTAATAATATTGATCAGTGTTTTTCAACCATTTTCAGCTCAACTAGGCTTAAAATTGTTGTGGCACTCCGAGTTGAAAATCCATCCAGCGACATAAATGGCAAATTTTTGTTATTTTATAATACAACGTTTTTGTATATCAGAAAATCGCCTGAAATAATTTCCACGGCGTCAAAAGTGACAACATGACCCAACCAGCATAAAGGGTAAATATTCCTTGCTTAAGTTTTCACAGCAACATAATAAAATCTAGCCCTTCTCCCAAAGTTCCACCTGTGGGCCCTTAGCAGCACATCAAAGTTTTTAACAATTACCAATGTGTTACCCAAAACCAAACTTTTTAAGTCACAATGTTCATTTAGATACTCCTTTCAATGTGCATTTAGGTCTCTATGAAGTTAAGAAAACTTGAGATATAATAAGATCCCATACGTCTACTTACGTGTATCTTTAAATGCAGTGAGTACCAGTCGAAATCCATTACCAATCTGACCCCATCCATGAGTAACATATTTCAGAGTGACGCAGTTCGATCTTGTGTAAATGGTTCCAACTTCAAGCTGGTTATTTCGGCATGAAAGGTCAGCCTGTTTCAATGGTATGCAGTGAAATTAGTGGTTAGAAAATGGCAAACGATCTTAAAAAGCATAGAGTGTAGAAAACACAAGGAGGTCAGCTAATGAAGGTTGCAAATCTTCAATGAACTCCTCCTCCACTACATTAGAAAGTAACGTTTTCTCCAGCAACAAGGCAAAGGGCCACACTTAGCAATTGTCTTTTGCACAAATTTATTCTAAGTACTAGCCTTGCAGTTGATATAAATTTCAGCGCGCCACTTTCGATAATGAATGGTCCTGCTTTGCTTCTCCTAACTGAAGCATTTGTTTCGTCATTGTGATAACAATGCGATTCACGTGTTTTATAAGCTCATTAAAACGATAGTTAAACCACAAATTGTTACTCGCGTCACGAAGCGAACAGAAAAGTGCTTGTGGTAAGTGAGCTTGTGTTCACTGAGGTCACGAAAGCGACCCATTATCTTTTATGACGAAAAGGGGATTTTTAAAAACCTCTAATCAATTACTTCACTATACTTAAACGTGGATTTAACAAAGGAAAAACAGTGGCATCGGTAACTATCAAGTCGTTGAAAAGCCTAATCCCAAAGAGGACACGTTTTCCACATTATTTCCAAAGTTGAGTTTTGTTTTTTTTGCAAACATATGGGATGTTTATAAGAAATCAATCACCTTGTGCATAAAGAGTTGGAAAAAAATGATCACATGAGCATAGAAGGAGTACATACAAAGTCTCTTTGAAAATAGTGCTTATTTGGAAAGTTTCACGAACTAACCTCATAATTATGAAAAGCGTTCGTCCCATCGAAAATATATAAGTGGTCGTTGCAGTCTAATTGAAGTTCTTCGAAACGAAGCATAAATTTCTGGAGGACGGAATCCGTTTGAAATGTAATCGTACAATCTAAGTCTCCTTCGCTATTCGACGTTAAAACAGCTCCATCTGCTTTGTGGTATAGTTGTTGAGAACGTTTTCGATCACACAGAGATGAAATGTGGTCTGTAAAATAACAAAAAAAATAATGATGAGACAAGGTCCATATTGAATTAAAACAACAAATAAACTTAAGGTTGTAGGACTCTGCAGCATGTCAAAGATAAAGTATTGACAACAGCATCCTTGCCACTCTTTCATATCTGCATTTGTCGCTAAGGTCTCAAGATTCTCTTTGGAAAGACGGGCAGTTTTGATAAGCTCACGAGCATAAAAGCATAGATTACTTTATCTCGGCTAATAATTTGAGCTTTACAGTGCGTATATTATTGCGATAATATTTCTTTTGAGGAGTGTGGAGTGGAAAAGAAATTATGTCGTAAAATCCTCAAATCCCCAATTGAGCTTTCATGCGGAGAAAACTTAAAGATCTTTTCAGACATGGAGGATTATTCAATTCTTTATATTGAAATTTTGATAATAAATATGAAAGAAATGGAGCCCAATATTGCAATAAATCTACTTTAGGAATTAAGGATAAATTCAATGGTAGCACGTATCACCACCAAACTGAGAACCACTTCAAGAACATGTATTGAATATTGCGATGGCATTGTCCAGAACATGGGGATAATAAGTCACAACCACATGTTCTAAGTCACTAATTTATTATTTTTACAATAGATTGTGATGAATCGACAGTCGAGAAGTTTTTTTCTGTCGTCCATGTCATTTTTGAGAAATGAACTTCTCAGAAAATACGTTTCTGATTTTGATAAATACTCAATTTTCAATAAAGAAACCAGGTCAGGAATGTCATGCGTCATTGCAGTCAGAAGAATGCATTGTCAGAAGGCATCCTAAGATGTAATCCTTGATTTATTGGAAATCAAAAATATACAAACAAGAAAGTAAAGCAAGAAGCGCTCTTTGTTTTACACTGATCCGTTATAGTAAGAGATCTCCAGAGACGTCAACTCCTTTTGTGCTAATATGGAGGATTATTTAGGATTAAAGCTTGCTGTGAAAGGTTTGAATTTCGTTCCCAAGCATCAAATACATTAAATTAGCAGATTTTGTGAAATCATTGTCCTCGCTACATATACCATGCATCCCAGCATGCATCGCTCTATGGCCCTTTAAAAAAAAAACCTGCACTGGTAGTAATATTGACGATTGACGTTGCTTTTCATTGGCGAATGCAGCATTTTTGGAGATATCAAACAGAAATTTCGTGACATTTCCGGAAACTGAATAATAGTTTATCAATAGTGATGCAAGGCTGCCATGGTAATGCAGGAGATAGCTGTTGAAGAGACTCTTTATACAGTGAAATGCATCGATCCTCTGCTCTCCCTTGCAAAAACAGACAAGAAGAACGTTTATTTCATTGCTAAATAGTAAATCTTTCCAAGTTTGATGTCAAAACTTTTGCAAGAATATAATTTCTGTGAATATCCTTTGTATTCTCGCCTCTACAGAAACATGCGACGTCTATCATCATAACGTAGCAAAAGTAACGAAATCCTTTGACTTATTGGAAATTGCTCAAACTTACATTAATAACTGACATTCATACACAGTGCAAACGAAACCACTGAAAGAAAACATGATACAGAAGACCGCAGCCACATATTTGTATTGCCATCTATATCTGGAAACATAACGTTCAATACATATACAATTCAAAAAGAATTTCCACTAGTATCAGGGTACTTAAGTATTGATTTATATTGATGTTTATATATATATGTTTTATAGAAATTTGACGCATTATTCAAAAACAGAAGAAAACATGATTTCTTGAGGCATCCTTCAGCATAGTGCAAACCTTTCCAATATGACTGGTACTACAAGAAGTAGAAGCCTCGTGAGAATAAGCTGCTGAGCACGAAGAAATGTTTGATATGGTTCAATGTGTGTGTTAAGAATAAAAATACCAAGTTAGGTTTTGATCTAAAATCGCTCCAACTGCTTTACTTCTCCAGTATTCCAAGCATGTAACAATGAAACTCCAGTAAGTTCCTCCCTCTCATAAAAATGTTAATTTATTTCTACATGCGCGATGTTTGCTAATGTCTAGCCAGAAGAATAAGCTAGGGAAATCCAGATAAATAAAATAAAAAAAGATATATCGCCTTAAAAGCGCTAATCTGTATGCAGAGATAAACGTTCCTTAAAAGGTTATTTCAATTGCGTGAGGTCAATGAGATACCACATCCAGAATTCGTGTGGAACCGCCCATATTTACGTCGAAAGTTAGTAGGAAGGACTAACCCTAATCGTTATTAACCCATGGTCTATTAATACATCTATCTCTTTTGAAGTCTTCTTAAGTATCATACCATATCCAAATTTCATTTATACAATTAATTTAAAGTCACGTGATACCGTCCAGGATATTAGAACGATTATGACGTAATCTGACTTGCTAAAAGATGTAAACAGATGGCAGTAGATAAAATAATTATTAAATTAAAATCTATTTTCTGAATGATTTCCAAGTAGCATGATACCAGACCCAAACGTCAATTTTTAAGTTTCTGTGTGTCAAATATCAACGAGATTGAAACAATTCAAAAGTAGTTTATATGATGATCACGGACAATAACATGAGATGTAATACAATACCTTATCATATACCAACCTAAATATCGATCTCATTACACGTACTTTGTATCAGATGAGCAGAAATACAGGGGGTTTGGTTTGGCTATTGTCGTTAGAAAGGGTTTCCATTGTGTAATTTGTAATAAAAAGAGAGACCTTGGCTTCTTTGATGAGAATCTATTTTTTTTCCAGATTGAACAATATCCGACTCAGACAATAAATGGACTAACCTTGTATAGGATTTCACAAAGATTCTATCTAGCCACAAAGCATTTTTTTTTCCAACGGGAATTTAGCCCAGTTCTAACGACAGAATCTCTCATAACAACAATCATATAAAGTGAACATCCCCGGGCATAAGTATTAGTTTTATGGTAAAAAAGTGCCACTCTCCAAATATTTTTTTATGAGATATGGCATTTGAATGAGGCCCAGAGAAACCTTATTTGAAATTATCGTTTGAGGGATCTTCAAACGGAAGTCATGTACTTCAAAGGCAACCACATATTTCTAATAACAGTTTGGCAAAGCAATAGTTGATGTGATAAGTAGAAAAATTGCGTTATTATCGATCACGTCAAATAATTAATGTTTCATGACACAATTTTAAGAAAACTAAAGGCAAAGCAGACATGGATGGATTCCATCAGGGAAGTTACATACATGAACTTTTATTACACGTCAAGTCTTTATATAATGGAATTGATTACTTGTAATTATCACTGTGTTCCAATTATTTTTAAAAATAAACCATCGTTTCATAAAAATTGCCATGTTGAATGTGACAATTCACAGTGAATCAAGTTCACTACAATTTTTTGGCCCCCTTAAGTCTAAAGCCCTAAGCATTGTTTATGGCACTGAACTTAACTGACTGTACTAAGTTTTATATATATATATATATATGTATAAAACTTAGTACAGTCAGTTAAGTTCAGTTCAGTTCAGTGCCATAAACAATGCTTAGGGCTTTAGACTCGTTTTTCATAGTTTGTTCATAGATGGCGCCAAAGGTCTCCATAAAGAACTCGAATTTTGCCACCAATTTATTTAGTGCACTTGAAATAGCAAGCAGTCTATATTAATAATTAAATTCCCTCGGTGGTTACATGAAACAACACGGTTGAAAATTCAGAAAATATCCATTAGGAGCACATTTGTCTAACATGGTGGTGAAATCCATTGTAAGCCCTTTTTGTATTTTCTTAGCATAGAGAAATAAGCTATAGTGCCTAGCTGCCTAATGATAAAATATGAGCTGTCGAGCAAAGAGAAGCAGCAGAAATTTTAATTTGAGAGTTTTGTCGATTTAGCGCGAGTGCGCTTGTTACTTCCTAATGAAATGTTATGATAATTTTTCAGGCAATTTAAAATATTCATTAGGTTCGTGTTACGGCAAATGGTAGCGAACCAAGCAATTGAAAATAAAAGGAAAAATCCCTAGCGTCTCTACCATATCGTGCTATTCTCTTTAAAAGAGCACCATGTCATTTTGAATTTGTTTCAACGATCATACATTAGAGACTTAATTAGAGAAGCGCAATTTGAGATAAAGAAATGTATTAATAAGATACCTTTTGTTCGTCTCAAATGAAACGGATATGAACTTTAACTCAATTTTTATCTTGCCAATCTTTTAGCTGTTCGTACTTGCTGTTATCGTCTTTCATTCTCCTGCTTCGGGGCATTTCATAAAGGATTGGTAGCACTGCTGCATATATATATATATACAACCAGAAATTTATTAAAGCCACCATTGCAATCAATATCGCACTAGACATCCAACAATAATAATGAAATTTTGTTATAGTGTAGGTCAGTTGGAACTGCTATGAGACTTGCGTAATTTTTGGAAGTTATTTTAAAAAATGCTTAAAAGTCGTACATGATAAGCAGAAAAGTATTGCCACCACATACCAAAATCTGTAATAAATGCTCTTGCCCCACACTTCGGATTCTACCTCTTCTGTTATGGCCAATGTTCGTGCCATGAGAGCATGAAATTTTTATAACGTAGTTTTGTGCATTTCCAACGTGAAATTAACTGAAATAAAGCGCATTTCAGGGGTAATACCGTATTAAGACTCATCCCAAAAGAAATAAAAATAGCACTATATGCCAAGGTTCGATTGGCATTCTCCAAAGGTAATAAACAACTTTAGTTCAGTCATTTAAGGCACGAACATTGGCCGCTTTTTATTGGTTTTCACATTTATATTTGTCATGTAGCAAATCGTTCAATTAAACCATCGTATGGTCTGTTTTGCGGTCGTTATGGTAACATCGATTGTGTTGCGTTAACTTTTTTTTTTTTTTTCGCTTGGATTTTCCTGTAAGATAACATAACGTTACAGGCGTTGACCCATAGCCGTGTATTCATGTCCAGGAATGCCTCTTGCTTGTCAACTAATGCATAATTTAAAACAAAGTGACCTAATAATATACGTGTGTTATCATTTTACTAAGCTAGGTTGTCCTTCTATTTTACGATTCATAAAAAAATATTATGGAGCGACATTGTACTGTCACCTAATGGTGTCATGACTCTTTATTCAAAGTCACATCGTGAACAAAGCTTTTGATATAGGAAAGCATTGGCATGAAGTGTGGAATCAAAAAATCAAATCGTTACCATTATTTATCCTATCTTTGTCTCTGAAAGTCGTAGTTTGTCAAAAAAAAATTCTTTGTTCTCTCCCAATATAACCATTTTACATTTTACATGTGGTTGCATTGTCATCAATATTCATGAAACAATGCTACAAAACAAAAATAAAAGTGGTTTTTCATGTTTATGTTTGTCTGAATCATCAGCTTATGAACGGTTATATTGCTAGTTCTTCCACGGCTGGCAAGAGACAGTGCCATCATCGATAAATTAGAAAAAAATGCACATCGCAGCACTATGCTGAATGATTTTTTTTAAATAAAACTAGACGCCATTCTATGAATCGATAAAGTTCTTTTATCAAGATCTGAAATTTTACAAAAACTTATTTATTGTTATTATCATTTACTAATTTTAGTTTTTTCCAAGTTGGTGAGCCTTAAAAAATTGCTAATAACGAAAATAAAATTTCACTAAAGAATATAGCGTTCTTTCACAATTTACAAATGCGTCATTATCGTTTTATATAAAAAGGACATTGTTTTCAAGTCCCCAAACAGGCACAACATGTTGTTCTGCATTCATAACGTCAATTTTAATTTTGCAAGCTTAATTAAATGTGACGTCGTAAAAAATGAATAGCAGTAGGCCTACGTCAATAGAAAAATGTGTATAAATAAATGCCAATATAATAAACCAAGTTAAAACTGCTGTTTGTGTTTCTTAAAATCCTGGTGCTGTGTCTCAATTTCAACTAATGGAATTTATTGTCATAATTAATTACTAAGGTTATATAAAAAATTGTTTTACTGACAAATAGTTGCGACAGCGCAGTAATTTCTTCGCAAAATTAATTGAAAAATTATCATGCCTTAAAACTATCCATAGAATTCATGTAAATGATGAATGTTTGATATGAAACCTGCTTGTTGCAGGCATTTCCAATGATTGAGTATCACGATGGCCAAATATCACATACAGAACATTTATAAAAATCAAGGTTTAAACTGTGCCATGAACCGTTAACAACAAACAAAATTAATTTGTAAGAAAAATGTGAGACTTAATGCGAAAATGCTTACAGTATAATAGGCTGAAAATCTAGGGTAAAGTATAGAGTGGTTTAATTTGATCATGTTTGTATGTAACATGAGCATATACTTTTAGTAGGTTTCATCAGCAAACAACCAGTTTATCAGAAAGCAAAACATCCCTTATTCTGCAAAGCCATTCGCCAAAACCAACTTCCTTTATGCAAGGCCCCAAATATCATAAGTAAGCATTGGGAATAACTGTTTGCCACAAGTCAATACAAAAGCTGACATCGCAATCTCAAGAATTGATGAGTTCTGCAAACACAACGGGTTTTTTTTCTCTCTGCTAAGTTAGTTATCACGTTATCTAGATTGTGTTACTCGGATGCTGAAGACATGTATTAAAGCAAGCATTTGAAATTAGCTAAGCACTTCAGCACCTCTTACAAAAACCGCTACAGATTTTCTGGTACGTCCATGTTCCCTGCATCGTCAGGAAACTTTTATGCGAAATTCATGTAATCAGGCTGTTTGATTGACTTGACAAAAGAAATGCCATGAAAGCGTCTTCAATATTGATCGTCCATTTTTTCCCACAAGCAAAAAAAGATTTGGAGGATCTTGTACACCGTGCCATTGGGCACAGACTGGACTCTGGATGCGCAATGGTCTAATAACAAAAGGGAAGGGAGACGGAGCAGAAGGCATCAGAATCCCCATTTGATTCTATTTGGCTCAGTTCCATCACCAACTTTACAATAGAGTGTGCACCCCAACAATGCCGCGACTATATTAGAAACCTATGATCAAAATCAATCTAGGCTTCCATCACCCTGACTCCAAAATCCCCTCCATCTCTCCCTCACCATTGAAAAAGTACAGAAATTCCATGGACTGATGTAAAATTTGTGCAAATAGATGGACGCCCAGTGTGTGAAACGCTGTGACATGTCAAAATGTTTGAAAAAAGACGTGGTTAATAAGCGGTCGTCTAGACATTTCAATTATGGCGTTTTATACGCCATTAAACGTTTAGAAAGTTTTTGAAAGAAATCCATTACAAATAATCCTGGTTGTGTTTAGTTGGATAAGAAAACTATGCTATTCTTAATTGGATATATTTTACTAAATTTAATCCAGGTTTTGTTGAAGTTTTAAAGTAAATAAATCGTGAATTTACTGTCGTCATGAAATTTAATGCAACTCGTATTTGTTTCTAAGAACAAGACTTTCTCTTGAGACGATTTATGTAAAAGTTCATTAAAATGATTGCTTTTTTTTCATTGTCTAGACTTCTACGAAGTGATTAAAAAGATGAACACTTCCAAGTAATCCTTGTTTCGTTTAGAGGACAGCATTCTAGTTCATTAATTAATAATAATGCATTAATATTTTATAGAATGAGCCTGGGAACATTCTGAAATACCAAGAAAACACATTATGAGAAAATGAAATTTAACCGCAAAAATAAGCAAAAAAGAGTTGCATATCGAATATATTTACAGTTAAAACTTTACTTTGCTATAATATGACAGTTGTTCAAATTGTGTAATTTATGAATTCCAGACAATATTTTGATTATGTAATATAATTTAAATCCAACTTGTAATTTGTAATTTCTATCAGAGAATAAAACAGACTGAAGACGTTGCCCAAGTAACAAGATGGTATTTGTAATTTATGTGAACCGAAGAAGCTGGAGTCTAATTATTTCAGATCAAATATTTGTATTTAGAAACCTGCATGATGAAACGAAGAGCCTATGTTTATTTTACAAGGAAAAGCAGCCAATTTATCTTTTAAGAAATAATTTTATCAAGGACTTAATGTGATTTTTGGGCTTAAACAAATAACCAGAATTCCTCATCTTGAAAAGAGGTACTAGTAAAGAGCACAAAATGCAAATTTTAACGTTATATTTTTTTTTTCTGAATAACGTAATTAAATTACCAAACAAGAACACCACGAAGAGATGGGCAAAACTCCATCTTTGCTTATCAAGTCTGAATGTAAGGGGTTTTTGTTCGAAGCCATCGAACGTGAACTCATTACAAAAATTGCAAGTTTAAGATTGCACGGTATATATCTATTGGCGATAAAAAAAATTCCATTACCTAAAATGACTTTCAGTTGCTGTTCAGAGTTAAATTACGTTTATGGTATAATGAGAACTTGTGCTGAATACTTGATGTTCAATGCGCTCTAACATAATAATAGTAAGCATACAACCGCAATACCATGAAAAGGACAATTTCTACCTATTGTATAGTACGCATGTGTTATCACAACTAATTCCTATTATTTTAAAGATTATTTTCACAATAACGTGTAGAAGTTGAAATAATCCCATGACATATATGACAACTGATGACACTGGATATTGAACTGGAATTTGAATATGGTTAACATTGTTTGCGACTTCCAGAGCCATATTGTTGCTTATGCATCAAAAGTTCGAGGAAAATAACGAGAGATTTACGTAAAACAGGGTGAACAAATCGATAAGTTAAAGGGCTTCTCTCGATGTTTTTGTTCATTTGTCTATATCCCTTCATTAGATGTTCTTTGAAACAAAAGGATTTTGTACTGTCGCAACATGAAAGA
The DNA here is from genome assembly GCA_034696685.1 of Julus scandinavius. Classification (NCBI taxonomy): domain Eukaryota; kingdom Metazoa; phylum Arthropoda; class Diplopoda; order Julida; family Julidae; genus Julus; species Julus scandinavius. Next base: position 38,687 of record JAQGAE010000131.1, on the reverse strand, counting down.
ATTCTTAAGTTAATCATAAGTTCAGCTGTCCATTAAAGAGCTGTATTTTGGAAAACATACTTTTATTATAATTACTATCCGTGTATTGCAGTATATACTACAACTATATACAAATTATACTACAAATATATTGAACAATTAACATTGTATGTTTCGATACATAGTAAATCTTATGTTTGAAGTACAAATGTGTTAGTTTAAATATGGCTTTTAAACCTTGTCCATGTATTCAAATATCCCACAGATAAATTAAAATGAATATACCGACTATAGGATTTTCTTCTTGTATAAATTTATTCATAAGTCCCTTTATGAATACATTTACACATGACGTCATCTTACATTATTTACATTTATAATATAAGACTTGAAAGTGCAGAATGAGTTTGTATTGTTAGTTGTAAAAATAAATTCTAAAATCCTCTTTTATATAAAGAATAATATCATTTCATGCATTAATAATATTATGGTAATACGAGTTATAAAAAAAAACTTCCAAGGATGAACGAGTTTAACAACACAGACTCTAGTTTACTTCAAACGTGAATTTTTAACCACAAAGAGACATTAAAATATAAAGTAGGGGTAAAAATTGTGAAAGAAGAAAGTCGGTGCATCACATTGAAAACAAACTTAATTAAAGAAGATGTAAGCCGTTGTTTGCAACACTAATGAGAGGAAAATTGCATTACACAAAGCATTAAGAGTTGATGAGTTTTCCACAACGACGTTTTTCATCAGTTATTCCTTTGTTACAAATAGCATGCTTAAATAACTGCAACGAATTCAAATCAACAATCAATAAATCTTCGTCAGCTAATAAGGTTTAATTAAAATGTGTTATTACCTTCTAATGAAAATCTATGGTCTTGAAACTAGTATTCTCCATGGTATATTTTTATATAGTTTAGTCAGATTTTCCTCCAACTTAAGACAAATTCATATAGGACAAAACTTTGTAACATCGGTCATGATTTGGTTATCAATCTGATAAGATAACCGTTCCCAGCATAAATATCTTACTTTTTGTGGATTTAAACTGAGTTTCATCTGACATCAAGTTAACAAGATTTAGAGAAATGTCAAGCCAATAAAATGAAATGAATGCTTTATTTCTGTTCGTATTCAAGACATGTCAATCGTATTTCTTTTACGCTTAAGCAATAACCATTCAAGAAATCCTACTTATTCACTTTAATTTTGCTTTTGGGAATAGACATTTTATTTGAAAAATGAGGCCGTCTGCAGGTATAAAAGGAGGATATTTTCACAATATGCCCCTTGATACCAAAATGAATCATACAGAAAACGTCACTGAACACGTCGCCAAAGAAAATTTACTTTATACCAATGTGATATTTCAATGATTAACATTTTAGGAGATTGTTGTAACACAATTCAATGAAGAACAAAAAAAAATTATTCTTAAAAACTGAGCATTATATGTCCATTAAAGTTTAAATTTTGTATCAAGGGAAACTTGTGTAAACATTTCTACCTAGTTTTATTTGGCCACATTGGTCGCACACATCTAAGTATCTCAATTAAGAGTGCAAATGGAGATTAAACCAACTTGAAAGCATTTCAGAATAATTAATTTAAACTGGCTAGCTGGTAATCAATTAATGATTAGGCCATTTGGATTCAAACCTTAATGGGCGTAAGAGTGCATTTTCAATAATTGAATATTCCCTATAAATTGATAACGAAATGAAGTTAAATTCTGGACGTAGCAAAATTAGCCTAATTCAATTTGACTGCAGATCTCCATGTGATGCCCAAACATGCGCATTAATTAAGTCGAAGCTTACAATGGAAATGGATGAATCGATCGATCTAGGTTGCTTAATGATCGATGTATTATGGAACCATGTAGCGTACCCAGAAGCCTAATCCAAATTAACATCAAGTGTAGGGTTGCTCTAGCAGAAATCCTATAATTATCCAGTCAAATGTAACCCAATGCAATAAAATGTACGAAAACTCATTTATGTGACAACCTAAAGTCAAGGGAAAATAATTTGCTATATTTTACAATTGGGGAATTACTTCAAATACGCTTAGAGCAAAGTAATCACTTAATCTCCCACAAAGATAATTTCCTCCAGCATCTCACATCATCATCACAAGCTTTGACTCAATTTAACGAAGCAATAGTCGACTACAGAAGTTAGATGCAACTTTCTTCAAACGTCATTGTTCTAAATAAAAAGTTTGAAAATCTTATCAAAGCCTACACTTAGAACAACGAGAGACAATTTGCCATAAAGTGAATATGTATGCTCATGGATTTACGAGGAAAATTATTTGGGAAAAACATCTAAGCAATACAACCTCTAAGATTTAACACTTTTTCGTATAATATATTTTCATTTAGTATTGTTCAATAAAAGCATGTGTATGCATGCTACCTAAAGTGTTTTATCATATTATACCATATTTTTCAAAACAAAAGTATACAAAAATCTTGTATACAAAGTGGTTTAGAATTCACCACTACTCTCTCTTTATATGTACTTTTTCGAATATGAAATTCTTGAATTTGTTGTGACAAGAAAACATACAATTCAACCATTTTGAAATGTCAACTACAATTTTGAGTAAAACAACACGCAGTACACCATGTGACTTTTTTAAATTCTGAATTAAATAAAAATAACTTTGCGTTTGGTCCAGTTCAATATGCACTGCACTGCATTTTGTCTACACTATATTCTGCAACTACAGAATGGAAAAAAAACGTCCACATTTCGAGAAAACATTTTCTCTCACATCCAGCACCATTAAATCCTAAAAAAGAGTTAAAGGAAGCAACCAACGAAATTAACAGATTCGTTCATCTAAAAAGCTTCCGTGATTACTTTAAAGTTGGGAAACATTTCCCAATTTTAAAAGAATACAACACTATAGAGAACTTGGGTGTAAAGTACTTCGCAGCTCATTTGACTGGAAGTAAAATTGATGGATGAATACAGCGTAGTCTTTGCATTTATCTAGCTACATTCTGCATTCAAATTCTTAAGCAAGCAGCACTAAACAATTTATTGTATTTGGTTGCGTGATTTTATGTCTGCATTGACGATTGATTCAACTCCATTAAAGAACTGACAGAGCATCAATCAAGAAAATGCATACTCAGACTTAGGCAAATAGTGTAAGACATACAAAATCGATTAGCTAGTCTCAAAGAAGTTTATTTATTGGGAATCAACCTTGAGTTTTAATCTTACATTGAGTAAGTGTTTTATTTAGTAAAGTTATAGCTAATAATCATGAGGGTGAAATATAGTCTAACGAAAAATGAAGAACACACTTTTAGATAACGTGGATTCAAAACTTAACTGTCTGTACTTTCATTCGGTTATGGTAAACCATTAAATTCTAAGGTTTGCCTTAAACAACTCCCTGTAATGCTCAGTTTAACCTAAAATTGCTAGCAAAACAAGCAGCTGCTTCACACAATATGCCAAAGATATGTCCTATACCGCACTGCAACCAAACATTTATTCCTACTGCTCTTTATTAAAAACATAAGAACGGATTTGTCTTTTGCTTTCAAATAAAATAAGAAATAAAAACAATTTTGTGCACTAGATATAACTCTCTGACATGTATCCTAGCTTAAATGAAAATAAATCTAAGTGTATTTTAATCTAATTGTACCAAAACAAGATTTTTTTATGAATTCGTGTATGGCTTTCTCTTGATTTCTGTTTCCTTGCTCCTCCGACGTTATCTATCTACGATGTATTTAGAAACACGACTATACAATGGCAAAATTATTTGGGATTTTTTGTACAACGCAATCAAATAAATGCATTTCCTGTCACTTCGTCACCGCCCAGAAATGGTTTTATATAATTATTGACTTTCTGAAAGAATTTCTGCAAGCTTACAAATTCTCTTACATCCGAAGTTAAGGATACAGATAATTGTATTGCAAAACTATCAACATCCTAGTTTTTTTTTCTTTCTGTTTTGTCACACAACAATTTCAGAGATAACTAAATGTTATATGCATGTTTGCAATTAACAAACAACACATTTGTATTGAAAACAATAACAATTGTGTATTCAGTGTAACTTTAGCAAATTAGTTTCAAAGAAAAATTAACCTCTCAATTAAACCATACAGCAATTTTCATCTAGTGTTTGCCAACGTTGTGTCACTTTGTTAATTAATAATGAAGATAGATTAAACCTTAAGCATCGCAATGACACAAGGAGGAAGGAAGTATTCTTAAAAAGCCTCTGGTCCTGGATTTGACAAACTTTACTACAGAAAGTCTTCGTAAATAATTAATTTCTCATCTTAAACTCATTTTGGGACAACAAGGCTCTTCTAGAATAAATAGTGGAAGACACGATCTCCCAAATGATCTCTACTATACATAAATTACAAGGCAAATGTCTATGCGGTTTACTCCTGTAGGCTGTCTACTATACCCACACACGACTAAAGCCAATGTCGGCCTGATTGAAGAAGGCAAGCGTCTTAAGATATTATAGGATACAATATCAAAAAATAATGCATCTACTAAATATTAAACTCGGAAAAACATTGGATTGCATGTGGATATTCTACTTGTTTCTATTTGTACACCTTGTACATAATATCAATCGATGTCTCAAGGACCATTGTGATTGCCTTACATTCGATTAACTTTGCAATCCTCCATAAAGTTTAAATTCGACTTGAAAATCCAAACAGTATTGGTAAGAATTGTTTTTCATTTACTGAAAAACTCTTATAAGGTATTTTCCATATCGGACAGTTTTACGAGATAGTTTCTCTTACGTGACTGCATTGAAAGTCTGACAGTCAATCAGATAGAAATAGGGCTTGAGAAGAAAGAGAAAAAAATGAGTTTATTTCGTGACACAAAAAGCTCCCAAGATTTTCTTACGGAAATCCAAGATCTACTCGAGAAATTGATGTTTTTTGTTCTGTGGTTGAAACTGAGATTACTTTGGTTTGCTCTAGTCTGTGTGTGGGAAGTTGTAAAATGGTGTGTTTCTTAGAAAAGATTGCTCGTCTATGCACCACAAGAGTACAAGTTGATTTCGTATTGCACACGAAGGCTGAGAAAAGTTCAAGAAAAACGGATGTGCTTTCTTGATGAACCAACCAGATTTATTACTAACTGTATAGCAATTTTAAGGCCAGGGCTTAAAGACGAGATTTCTAGAGAAGGCATTAGTTGAGGCTTAACACATTAACGCATCTATAAATCTTAGGATCGTAACAGTTCAGATGCTTTTCCACTGGTCACTAATTTTAATCGTTAAAGGTGAACACTTTGATTTAAACCCTAGATTACCAAATATTGCATGATATCAAAATAGATAAAACTTTACCACATTACAGAAGTTCAGAAGTACGAGATAGATTCTCACTGGGGAGAATCCTTATTAATTTCACATGTTTATATAGAGTGCAGAAATATATTAGTATTGATCAAATAGCACATTATTCACAAAAATTGATTTTTTAAAGAAATGTCAAGAAATCAATCTGAAGAATGAACGAAAGCTAATTTCCGATTCCATTCCTTGCATCCGGATTCTACCCTATGAATTATTCATCCCATAGAAATACCTAAAAGTTTGAGAGTTTCTTCAATTTAAAACATCCAAAAATATTGATTATGTTAAAATTATGCAAATTTCAAAACTCAGAATTCATTTCTTGAAGAAATACAACAATTGACCGGGTGAAATGTTTTCTTAAAGGAATTCGATATTAAGCTTAACATATTTTGAATTCAAGACGGATTCTTAGAATTTTCGAGCAAGACATCGATTTCGAATAAGGGATGCGGCAGAGTATTGCCATCATCTCAATTAATTAGCCCTTAGATGTATAATTTGGAGTTCCTTTAACTATCATTGTGATGCTAATAAAAACGAAAAACATTATCTGCCTGAATGCTCATTTTCTTAGAAATATTCCATAGACAATACGCAAACAAAGTCGCTTAAACAAATTTTAGATGAAAATAGTACTATAATTTCATTATTTGAAGCAAAAAAATCTGTTCAATGTCATAAAAATTAATGGGATTCTCTAAGCAATTAACTTTTTTATAGCAGTTACAAAATTCCAATGCACTACTGGTATTCAGTCAACGCACAAATGCGACATTTTAACTTTAATGCGGAAAAAATAAATCCTGGCTTAATTTTTTTTACAAAAAGCCCAATAGATTAACTTGGACACGTTTACAGATAATAACATGACTATGTATTCGTTTTTGTCCGCCTTTTTTAATTAAGGTACACAATTTATTACCACAAACTATGCCGTGTCAAATCTACATGAACATGCTTCTAATATTATGCGCAACTAGGTTTTATAGTAAAAGTTGAAATTTAATTTAATATTAATTAAACAATCTTTATGCATATACGAGCAACGGTGCAGATTTGAAAACGTTCGTATACATGCAATATTTCATTTGATTAAAACATATTTTACCCACTGATAGCAATAATTCAATAATAGTAAAAGTAGGGGGGAAAATAGTGCATGAAATAGCAGCAGAGAGAGTATTTTTTCAATATGTTATGTTTTTATTATTTTTATTCATCGTCATATGTAATGAAGAACGGCACGACATACCATAAAACAAGTAGAACGTTTAAATGTAATAGCCAATGTACACAACCCTCTTTCCCATTTTGAATTTTTAATTCACTCGATTATGAGTCGTATTAAACTAAAGGTTTTCTCGTGTAGCAAGCCCATTGTGCACATTTTTTTATATCACTAATTTCAGTTTCACGGTGGCAAGTTTGCAGGCATTGTTGCTAGTGCTTCTAATAATAATGTTAGGTTTTAGATATCGCCTACATGTAACAGCTTGTCATTATCTGCTGCTTTTACTTTCATGATCTGCCAGCTGACGTAGATCTATCCAATCACTAAACGAGCATCAATCTGCATATGAAATACGTGCAAGAACGGTTCATTGTAAAGCTGTTTGGGGGTGGCAAGGGATTTTATCAGCTACTTGTCAGGTCCTTAGTATGGTTTTTGAATGCAATAGGGGAAATTGTGAGACCATTGATTTTTTATATTAATTAATACAAGAGTGTGTTTGAAGATCACATTCCTACGATTTCTACAAGTTTACAGGCACCATATCTCAAAAATTCTTATTTAAAATGAGGATATGCAATTGAAAAAATTTCAATTAGTAATAAAAGGTTTTAAAATGCGTACAAAAAAATATTATAAACGTTAGCTTAATTAATGAATTCCTAAAATTAAGATGTATGTTGGAAAGGGTTATGTTTTGCTGACAATTGCAGACAATCAATTTGCCAGATAAATAACGTGAAACGAGACTTTTATGCTAATATCAGGGTCACATTTTATAGTTTGGTGCAACGTTGCGTTACGAAACACCGGTTTACGAGACAATATTTCGGGAGAAATATTCACGTAATGATTACTTTCGTCCTGTAGAGTGTTATTAAGCCATTAAAGCACATGCTAAAACTCTGAAAATCCCATTTCCCCAACCTACATTTTGTAATCAAATTAATCCAAATGATCCTAAGTAGCCCTCGTTAAAGCCAAGCCGACCTTAATGCGCAGTTCAGTTTGCAAATGAGGTTACAAGGAAGGATCCGAGTATTTTAAGTAAAAACATTAAATGAATAATTATCAGTGAAATAGGAAATAAAGAATGTAAGTAGGCGTATGAACCTGGAAACATGCAAATACAATGAAGAAATTTGGTGATAGGCTGAACCAAAAACCGATTTGTTATCATAGATTATAATAATCGATGCTTGATAAATAATTCGTGAATTATATTTCACATTATGTGTGTTGCATAATACAGCATGGTCCAGAAGTCGTTTATGTGGAATTAAATTTCTTTAAAAAAATGAAACTGTACAACAAATGCCAATACATTAATCAATATTTTCAGTTATTCAAAATAAATTCCGAATGTCACAACACAGTACACTACAATGTTGTATAGTGTATGGTAACGTAAAGACAATGCATACGAATCGATAAACTATGCTGGAAATAAAAGCTTTCAACTTCAAGTGCCTCAAACAGAGAATGCATGAATTCATGAAAATTAGTTTACCCTCCCCCTGTTTCTTTCTCAAAAATAATGCCAGGTAAAAATGCAAAATATTTATCACGTTTTCATTTGCTAATTGCGTTAGATTTTCTCCGTAGATGTAATTAACAATGCAACTGTTAAGATAATTGCAGCTTTTATGAAAGGCTAATGAAGTATGTGATTGATTATTTAATAAATCATATATACGTAATTACCATTGTAATGCGTGTACAGTATGTCGTTGATTTTTCAGAAAAGTGCCTTAATTCGATTATTACCCTCTCCCATTACCTAATAAGAGAAAACAACCTCGCAACATTTTTGCAGACATGCTATTATTTCAGGGATTTTATTCCCATTTTCGGATTCATAAAAACATTCATAAAAGTGAAGCTAATTCGAAACTTGCTTATACATCCCATAATTCGGTTACCAGGTGTTTTGTGCTGCTTTGAATTATACTAAGTGCAACAGAAACAAAACCAGGATTTAAAGAAGAAAAAAATTAAGGCAATAGTTGGGATTACCAGAACAAAAATATGTATATGTAGATTTCAAATCAGTTTCCAGCTTAGATGACGAAAAACAATGCTTTTGCTCCTATTCATGAAACGCCCCTAATGTATTCAAAAAATAATATGCAAGCTTTAAGCTTATGATCCGATGATTCTGCACAAACATATGCTTTTAAATCGAAAAACTTAAGTGCCCAAGAACTGAGATTTCGAAACAAGGTATATTTCCCGATTCCCTACTTTTGCACAGACACAATTGTAGGTAAAATTAGCGAAAACAACGTTCTAGTGAAAGAGAAGGTGTTGAAAAACTGGGAAGAGCTCCTGTTGGGACCCAACCTTCTATCCCTTGAAAGGCCGGCGCATGCACAGTGAATAGCGAACCTCTGGTGGCCAATTCACGTAATGACATCGTCACGACCTGCTGCATAACATATGCCATAAATATGCCATTACACGGTTGCCCTTAAACTATAAGTAGTCTGCATGGCTACACTCGAGCAGAGCCATACATGCAAAATGGGAGTTGGAAATGATGGATCGATACACCCTTGATGGGGGAATAGGCTCGTGTACTCTGGTAAAAAAAAGAGTGCAAGGAGTGCTTGAGCAGACGGAATTAGCCATCTGGTTGCCTCAGATAAGGTCAGCATCCGAAACCCAGCAAGGGCACGCGAGAATTTCAACACCAAAGGACAATGAGCACTTAAGACTTAACCACCAAATTAAGAAGCTTGAAAATGAAAAGTCAGCAGTTACCATAATTTATGCAAATATGCCTAAACGGTAGAGAAATGCTGCTATTTTATCAACTTCCCTCTATCTTGATGGTCCATTCCCTTTATCGTAGGGCAAACATTAGAGTATTATGCAAAAGCAAACTTAAGAATGCCTTAGGTTAGAGACAAATCTATAATTTTAAATTCTGTTAGTTTTTTTGGGTTTTTTTTAAAAAGCATTTATTGCAATATTTATTATTTTAACGCCACTCCCTGAACGACACCCTGTATATTTCCGGTTACAATATTTGGGGATGGGTAAAACCTTATGGGAAACGAAGAAAATATGGAATATTGCGATAAAAACTTTTTTCGTCCATCCGAGGACACAGATGGTTGTGGCAAACTCAAGATTACTATTGATAAGCTATAAATAAGATTTATTAGCTGTTATTATTGCTCATAAATAAGCTTCTAAACCAGCTTAGTGAAAGCCGAGAAAGACGGAAAATGACTTTTTTGCCCGGACTTAATGATTGGATTATGCCATCAGTCAACATGACCTATGGATTCACTGACCACTGACAGAAGCAGCCTGTCAATGGTGCCATTTTCTACAGTTATTTTATGGAATATCGATGGGAAGATTCATCATGGATGATAAATGAACTTAAAATATGGCATTTAGGATTGGCTAACGACCTAATGGCCAGGCAAGCACTTTCCAAATAGGAACTACGATAACGATTTTTATCCGTGTGATCCTTTTCTGACAGGGGCTGTGCGTGACCCTTACCATTAATTTTCAATTTCAACTTACTTATCAGTTTCATTGTCACATGCTCTGGTTATCAATACACAGACCGGTAGCACTTTTCCCATTTTCATATCTATTCCTTTCTCTATTGAACGAAACAAGAAACATGATTGAAATGAAACAATGACTATTCTTATCACTTATGCACAGCGTTTCTCAGTATATAGATAAAGACAATAAAATGTCACCGTCCTGATGCCAAAACATTAGTCAGTTGACTTCATAAGATATTAATTTATCGCACTGGGGCAATGCTCCCAGGCCTTTGGAAGGGAAACAAATCAAATTCTGACGTCATTTTGGGAGCACAGACATCATAAAGGAAATGTAAAAATGCGATTTTTGTGAAAATTTTATGATTTTGTGTCTTGGCTCCGTCATTTTTCAAGATAACTCCAAACAGTTATCTCCTAAACACATCAGTTGCACCACAGCAGAATCTCTTATTTGACTCACTCTGTGGCAGGGAGACTTTCTGGTCAATAATTTAATTCTAACTATAGGATTCCTTCTAAGAACTAAATTATTGACGATTGTATGCAGTTGTACTTGCAAGCATTAAAAATACATTTGTGAAACATGATTAAATCTTGCCTCGTTTCATGTTTAACTAAGTCAACATTTTTCCGTACTGTGGTGCAAAACAAAGTGAAGAAAGTTAGCTATTTCGTAAATAGTAAAACTTTAGATACAGCGTATGATGCAAAAACTAACTCTAAAGAAAAATAAAATGTTGAATATAAATAAAATATTTTAAAACAAGGCAAGTGCTTCACTTTATATGCAATGGCTTGCTGCCTAATTTACTGACATAAGCCAAAATTGCTTGACAATTGTAGAAAGGTTGACATTTGGAGACAATCACGAATTCAAGTAATAAGAGTATAGTAACCCCAAACGTCAAATAAAAAAAACACAATGGTGAAAAGACTATGATGAAAACAAAAATTTCCATCTTCATTTCTTATGCTTATTTTATCAAACATCTTCAGAAAGTAGGTCATATACGTTGTTATTCAATAAAATGCTATGGAATACTCGTTCCCCAAGAAATCTTACTAAACTTATTTTTCAATCACGATGAAATAAAAATAACTTTCTTATTTATTCAGCACAATTCTGAATTAGATAATATATAAAAATCCGCCCAAGAAGCAACGTATAACAGCAATCACGCAAAACACCAAAGCAATCAGTGTTTTCCAACCTTCAGGGGCAGCTCCAAAGTAAATCTTATAAATTTTAATTTTCCTGAGTAGAACAAATCCCAAAGACTTAAATTGCTGACCTCTAATCAAAAAATACAGATCATTTGTTTTGATAAGAAGAAGAAAAAAAAATCAAGTGTGTGTCGTACCATCATATAGAGTACATGTAGCAAACAATGAAAGCCCATCACCGCTATGTTTATCCATCAGTGCTGTGAGTCAATTGAGTGTAGCGCCATCCCATTATCCCCATCCACCCCCACCAACACAGACTAAAACAAATGCAATTGACAGAAAGGCTGCTTATAGGATTAAGAGTTTTCCGCGCACACAAATACAATGGCTAGAAAATAAATAAATGAGCGAGCAACCGCTAGGCAGATTACTGCATACAAAGAAAGCACCGCCACCAACGTCATTCCTCTAAGCAGTGAAAAATAAACGCTGCAAAATGCGCTAAACTAACGCCTTTCAAATGGGCTTCTAGCAAATGAACACAAGCCTTTGGCGATGATTGGCCAAACATATACTGCATCCTTTAGATGCTTTAAACAATGGCAATGGAAGTGGCCTCCGTAATAGTCGCGTCTTTTCATAGTCCATATGGTGGCGTATGAGCCCATAGCATAGTCTAGGAATATCCAACCATCCCTGAAAAATCCACTGGTCCAAAGTAGGACCGCACCGGTCCACAGCCCAACAAAACTGTTTTAAGGCCCTGATTTTATATTATGTTTAGTCTAATGGGATGGATGTGGGTGGGGGAGGTGTTCACCCATGATGACTTGTGGTCCTTTGCTAAAAAACAGTTGGACACTTCTGGCAGAGTATATCAGTAAAGTCTGCGATAATTACGTATACTGCGATTTTGTAATTATTTTTAGAAATTAGTATGATGCACATTTACTCTGCTGATAATTCATAGTGGCTTTAACGAGTTAGAACAACCCTGGTGAAAAAAACAATAGAAACCAATAGAGATTTATATTGGTTTCTATTGTTATTTGGACATTTTATTGGTTTTAATTTTTTTTTATGGTTTCTGTATTGACTTCTATTGACTTCTATGGTTTGGCTGTATTGACTGAACAATAGAAAATAATTGAAACTAATAGAAATTTTCTATTGGTACCAATAGAAAACAACGTTCCAAATAACAATAGAAAACAATAGAAGTCTTTATTGGTTTTTTTTACCAGGAAATACAATAATTATTAGCATGAATAGCGCTTTTAGTAACAAGTGCTGGCTTTAAGACCCTAAGGAAAACATTGATTTTTCTAGATAATTTAATGAAATTGTTTATCTGCAATAGGGGAATTATCACGATAAAGTGAGACTGTTCTGGTTGGAAAACGTGAAAATGTTTTTGGTGAATCGCATACAGATGATAGGTAGCAAGCACCGATGAAATATCCAATATTTCTTATATTTTGCTGTCATCTCTTTGAATAAAAATCCACTAGCACCAGTGTGAAATGAAATACACAGGCGAGAGAGACACATCTCCCACCCTCGTCCCTGTTTTTTTCACCATAAAAATATGTACGATATCTGACATTGTAAAGCCTTTATTGATTGTGCATCACCAAGTCTTTAGTAAGTGCAGTGTGCGATAGTTGCATCAATATGTATGTCACAAGTTGCTAGAAAAAGCAGGAGTTCAAAAATTGCCTGAACATCTTTTCCACTCAACCTCAGGAAAAATAGACAGCTGCTTTTATTCAATAAGCTCGTATGAAATGAAATATTCAAAAGCCAAGGAGAAATTTTTATATTCTCTATTTTAAAACGCCGGGCAAACACTTTTCATGTACATTAATGTATAATGGAGATGCATGCTTGGGCAATAACCAGAAATATACCCATGGGGGATTTTCAACGTTTCTTACATTTTTGCTTTAAGATATCCCAAAGTAACAAAAAGGGTTAAATGTTAACATGGCCATTAAAAATTAAATCCATTTCATGATTTAGGCAAAGTAAAGTACATGACACCAATCATGTCATACTTCAATTCCAACATTGGTAGCTCCTAAACTAGACATTAGCTATTCTTGATATGTATATGAATACTTTCATTACTTCTTATAACTATTTTTTTTTCATTTCTTGACCATCATATATCCATTAGTACACTGACTCGTATCAACTGAAGTCACTGTCCTTAAGATACGTTTAGCCAAGAAAACGCAAGAACCGTGAACCTAATGTTTTCTGCACTCTATTCTTTAGTCTGTAAGAGGCCATAAAAACGAAATGCAGTGTACACGCGGCCAGGAGTTATTGGTCAACGATTTGTGGACTCATGAAAGAAAAAAGAAAAAGACGTGTAGTGCAGTAAACTGCCCGATTTTAAGTAGTGTGCAGCATCTAAGAACACCTTAGTTGATGTGTCACATCATTTTGAATTCCCCATTTACATCCTCGCGCTCATTTCCAACCTCCTTAATAACAGTATCTAGATCGATGTGCACAAACTAGCAGTTATTTGGGCATAAAACCTATCTGGGCCAATCTAAGCAGCCATTATCTAAATTTGGTCGGATACGTTTGCAATACAATCAGAAAGTGGTCTCGTGGTGGGGGAAAAGCGATGGTAACGGCAGGCATCGAGGTGAAACTCATGAATCCCCCCCCCCATTATAAAGGAAGGGGGCTAAAGGGAGGGGATCTGAGTAAATGAGCTCCCCATGCGAATAGGGAACACTAAGATGGGAAGCGAAGTGCATCCTCTCCTTGAATCTGGGGAAATCACATTAAACTAAATGGCCACCGTGCTACTTCCACATCGTGGAATTGCATAAACAAAGCGTGCTGTTTGCAAACTATCTTTTTTTTAAAAAAAGACAGGTAGAGCATTATAATTTTGGAAGAAAAATTGGTGAACGTGGCCATTTTTTATATAGAAACTCAATATGAAGATAGAAAAATCAATCGAAATTGAACGTTTGTTTGTTACCATTGAACGTTGATTAGTAAATACTTTCCAATACTGTCAAGCTGATGGAAGTGTAAGAGATAAAGAGGTGTTTTACAGAGCAGCTACTGTCTTTCAGATGTCTTGGGTTGGACTTTAAGCTGGACTAATGACCGCCCACCACCATTATTTTCCCATTTGAAACATAATTGCCACATGCCGTGTAGGTGTAACACTGTTTCTGACAACAGTTGTGCTTTGCTGCTCATTACACTGATTGATTAGTTCGTCCCAAATGTGCTTCATGGTTTTCTCACACATAAAAAACGCTCTCTTAATGCTCTTTGATCCACTTTGTTGGCTGTGGTGGGCCAGGTCGTTTAGACGTTAATTGAAAGCTGAGGTTATTCTACCCGCAACTCAAAATATATTGGTCTAAGCCACATCTAAAAACGTTTGTGTGCCCCTTTCTTGCCTGAGTTCTTTAAATATAGATTAGTTGTACGAAATACACGAGCATAGCATTAATCAAATTAAACATGCACCATTGTAGAGTATGATATACAGGGTGGTCCAGAAATCGTTCAATGTATTGTAGCGAATATGACTTTACTGGATTGGGACAAACTGCAATTCTGGTATATTTATTTCCTGCTTCAAGTATTATTTCTTTACAAATACAATTCAAGGCAACATGTTATGGTAGGTTACTCAATCTGCTCCTTTCATATACTTAATTGCAATACACAGATTTAGAGGCACAAACCTTAGAAAGATGAATGTTTTAAAATTATGGTCAGCTCACATTTTGACTCTTCTTATTGGGTCCGTGACCACTTTTTATCTGGATTACATTTCAACTAACTCTTACATTTTGCAATATGTTTTGAAACCAATCGAGATAGTGACTTCTGTACCATCCTGTATGCATTTTCGTTTAAATTTTACTCATGCATAAAAGCATAAGAATTAAAAACATTGTTCTTTATTATTTGTTGATTGGCATTATGTATTCATATTTTAAACGCACATTAAAATGTAATCTGTAATTCGTATAATTCATGTATGAAAAACAGTTTGATAACATAGTGAATCGTGTTTTACATGGTAAAAGATGAAAAGCATTAAACGCTACGTAGGCTATAGACATGATCTAATAGGCATGTTCGTGAATATAATCAATAGTGATTACAAGTTTTAATTAATTTCTGCCTTTTTTTAATCAGTGTTAGTGAATCACTGACGAGTGCTAAGTCTTATCTGTACATGAAAGCCTTTCGGTATTTGATTAAATTGGTGATTCATCCGCGCCTGTTCCTATCTTTGCCACGCTTTTACAACCACTTTTATGTTTTTCGTCTTTCCACTACAATGAGTTCTCTAATCCTGTTCATTGACATGCAGCTTTATTGAAATATTATACAAATAAAGACGATGAGAGACAGGAGTGCAAACAAGATAACCGCTACTAAATGTTTAATTTCAATAATTACGCTATTTGCATGCATAGTGCTCACGTTTAAGTCTTACTTTATCAAACAATATTACATCTTCATATGCGTTGGGAAGCCCTAGTTGAGATTTGTAATGTTGACTAATTCGGCTAATTTGTAGAGAGAAGAGATTAATTTCTTAAACGATGGTGTTATTTTGGACTTTTTTTTATATCTGTCGTTAATGGAAACGTGGACGTGTTTCTTGAGAGGCAGAGCATATCCTAAACTATATGAAACGTAATGCTTATTAAGAAGTTACAAAGCCCTTCGCTGAGGGGGAATTAATAGGATAAAATAAGTGGCATATAACAATGTCGTTAAATTTGAATGTAGAAAAAAACATTTAAGGGGAAGCCAAAAGCAATACTTTTTCAAAAGGAAATTTTTTTGAAAAATTACAGGAATCTGTTATATATTCTTGTACAGTACAAGCACGGTGCGTACGTGCCTCTATTTTGATCAAACAATGTGAAACGAATAGCTAGCTGTAGGGCTGATTCTAAAATAATTAATTGTGCCAATTTGAATGTTAGTCATATACATAAATACATTGATGTCCCAAAAAAATGTCAAGTAAAATGTTAATTCAGCATAAGAAGGCAAGTAAACTCAAACAGATAAGATATAAAAAACGCATAAAAGCATACGTCATTAATTCAGAATTTGGAAATTTGTTCAAAATATATCTGCCCATAGAAATACCCCAATATTCAGTTGTTATTTGTCTATTGTTTGCATTCCTTAGGTTATCGCATGTTCGCCACCTTGACATGTGATAGAATGAGTTAGCATTATAAGCCATTTCTGTAGATAAATGTGAGATATTTGGTTGCCTCCTTAAAAGGACCTTACAAACTGTTTGCTCGTGATAAAAGTGCATGGATTTAAATCATTTTAATGCTTTTATCTACCCGTTGCATAAGTCTATGTTACCACAATACAATTATATATTTATTTCTCGTGTAGGAAAAACCAAACCTCCCATTAACAGTAATTTAACAGCTTATATAACACACATATACTCCCCTGATAAGGTCAGCTTTTCGAGTTTAGAACTAAGACAAATATTGACAAGTTACAACTCATAAGTTTCACTTCAAGTGATGTATATACGTTTTGATGATGAGAAGATAGTTGTACAGATCATTCTTAGATTTTTGTATCAAATTCTTGTGTGTTACATCCGATGTCATCTTCATGTATAGTGTAGGTGCAAAACTGGTATTTTTTCACTCACGATAACAGAACAGCTAGACCACCAATGAGATTTAGACGAAACTACGTTTAAATACAAACGCCATTTTATCGACTAAAAAGTGCGATAGTGCCAGTTTCAAGTCCCTAGTAAATCCTAGGATGGCGCTATCTAAGATGAAATTGATATTTTACATTGATCCTGGCCTTTTTCAACCAATCGTGCACGAATAATGCGACCCAATTTTTTTTTTCTTCTTTTCTAGATTTGTCTGCGAAAATATCGACCAACGTTATACTGCTCCAATTTTTTTTTTCAAAGCTTTCAAGAGTACAACTGCAGATAAAGAAAATAAAACATAAGGAGTGTATTGTTAACAATTGCGCAACTGGATACACGAAATGGGCCGCCTAAATCATTTTAGCAGCATATACACTGGGGGCAATACGCACACGTTTTATTCAATACAATACAGCGTATAGGGCAACATCTACCAAGATTGATCACCTTGTCATTTTCCAAGCGCACTTCATTTAACTTGAAAAAAAAAAGCGTTTCCTACGATGGAATAGTCATATTATCTCAAAAAGCCTGCTGTATTAATTATTCGCTCACAAACAGAAATTCATTGATCCGGAGTTTGGTTTTTAGATGATTAATGGTCGGCTAAGGTTTACCACTACAATTCAATTGAATCCCAGCACTCCATAGCTGCCACTAAAAATACGATTTGGTGAATTAAGGATGAAAATCTTAAGCTGGCAGTGTTTCAAAAAAGGGGTCACTTGACAAGTCCAGGACTAAAACCACGGGGATGAGTGCACCACTTACTATTACTCGGAGTGAAAGGATTGGAAATGATATTGGATTAGAGTTCATTTTGACTTGCTTTGATTTCAGTGGATTTCAACAGAAAGGGCTTAGGATCTTAATGCACAAGCAACCATGCAAGGTCCATACAACTGTAAGTAGTTCGAGTAATCCTACACTATGGTATTGGAATTTTAGTATTTACAGTTATAACAAAAAAAATGTTGAGTGGAAATTTCGTGAGCTTGTACAACCAGAATGAAATAAAAATTCTGGGTTCTGCAACTCTAATATTTTTTCAACATCTAAAATTGACTTTAGAAAGTTCAAATCTGAGAGGAAATGTTGAAGAAAAAAAACAAATCCAAGTTGCATGGCTTCAAGAATGTCATTGCGAAGGTAGCCATTTTAGTATCCATTATTTTTCATGAAAAATGGATTCTGAAACACGTTGCCTGTAATCTACGTTTTTTCGCTCAATGTTTTTTTAATGCACATTTGTTCACATGGGTAACTTTATCCATGGAAGGCAAGGAAGAAAATAAAATCTCACATTTCGTACAGGAAACGCGTGCGTAAGCAGAGTCGTCTCTAAAGTGTCATCACAAAGATTTATTATATTTCCGATATATTCCTCGAAATTGCAAAAAAAAATGTTTACATACTTTGGTGAAATTGTCCTCGATGATATCTTTACGAGCGCCTTCAGTGCCTTTCCACCTTACTGCTTTAAAAACTACTAGATCTGAAGAGTTATCAAAATGTCGTACTATAGCAAAACTCTGCACAAAAAAAACTTGCTCATTCATCTCACGAATCGGCGACAAAAATCTCGATGACGTCCAATTGTAACAAAAAAAACCGGAAAAAAGGGTTCAGGCCCTAAATGGCACTACAAGCCAATGTAGAGCCTGACTATAGCATTTGTGATGCATGAACCAAACAGTGATGTCTGTGTTGCAAAATAAGTTTACAATGCCAGTTGACGACTTACAAATACCATTCGGAAATCTTCATATTTCTTGAAGAGAGTTCCAATGAATGATAGCAACCGTTTTAGTATAGAAAGTGTCAAGTTTCTCTGCAGGTGGTAGAACCTTCATGCAGCGCCATCTGATGCAAAAAAGAAACAGTCAAGGTAATGGGCCTCCAGCAGAGCATGTCATAAATGACATCACGTGTCTTTTGATCCCGTATTAATTGAGACAGGACGATGAAAATAATGAATAGTATTTAGAAGATGCACAGTATACATTGTCAGAGATTCTTTCCACATGTATATTGTTGATTATCACCTATTTTTTTTTTTTGAAAGGCGCCCATAGGCATGTTTTCCATTTGCTTAATTGCATCAACACGGAAAAAGCCAGCTTCCTGTGAAGTTTAATTTCTGTTTGGCTATCATCCATGGATGATGCGATCCACCCAGTGTACACTTCAGTGGACATATTCAGAGTCAGCAAAAAGAAGAGCAAAAAATTGATTGGATGACGTTATCATTGAACAGCCTCCTCGTTTTGTAGTTTGTCGGTAGGGTCTCTTTTTTTGGATCTATAATGCAAATCAGTGGACCATAATGTTTGACCACGAAAATGCCAAAGGGGGAATTGGCATTTATACCGCTACGCACCGACAGTATACTGTATATCGATAGCGCAATTTACATATACTGGCTTCGTCTTTTTGTTATACCGAAACCTTATTTTTCGTAGATTTATTTCGCCCAGCCGTTTGCGAAATGAAGCCAAGCGTCAACCGATACGTGAATATCAAACTTCAGCACTTTTTCATCGCATATTGATAGCTTAACAATAAGCTTGTCTGGCTTCCTTAAGGAAAAAAAAAATCCATCTTTGGTCTTGTTTTCTAAAAAAAAAACTAGCCTATGCCTAACCTGCATGGCACAATCTAATTTCCTTATGCATGAGAAAACGTACTTGTATTCCAATTGTTAATGGCAGAATGCACCAAACTTCGATTAAAGTGATCTTTGAAAGTTATAGTGAATTCACCCGTTATCTGACCTTCAAGGCTGTAAAAACATCAAGTTTTACAAGTGAAATTTACTCAAACACAACATGCCTGTCCAATTTTAAAACTTAATTAAGCTTCATGAATATATGTATTTAATAATTAAGAGCATAAACTGTGCTTAATTACGGAAATGCCTTTATCTAAGATAGCTTGTGTCAGCCACAACGAATTTAAGACATAATTAAACAGCTGACTTTATACAGATTGTCCACAGATGGCTCTGCATGACATCCTAACTCAAGACAATTTTACCATATCTTTGTGCTGAAGGGAAATAACTCAAAATAAGCCTTAATTCCCTGGTTGTTTTTAATAGATTCAATAACACATTTTCCAACTTTGTACTTGAAAAATGCTTTCCATTGTAGATATTGAGTTTAGCTCCTCCTTGAGTTATAACTGCAATTACCCAACAAATGACGTCCAAATAATGGGTCTAAAAATGCCTCGCATCTAACTTGGTTGTAAAAGTTTATTAGATGTCACTAATGGGAGAACAGTGTCCAAACGCTGACCGTCAAATGAGGCGTATTAAAGATAAATATTGATTACAGGGTGTGATTTAATAAATGACGCCTAATGACGTCCTTTGAAAAGCGTGTGGTTTCCGCACAAAAGGGTCATGTGGCGAAACGAGTCAAATTTTTTAAAAAACTGTTGCACCAAACAACGGATGTGCAGAGTGTTTCAACGTCAATAAACAAGCGCTATCAGGCAGATACTACACGTTGGCAATAATGCTCGTTTTGTTAACCTAAGGCATTAAGTCGATAGCAGCAGCTAATAAACTTAATAATGGAAATTATAGTCGAGCTAATTTCAGGCGTTTTATCTTACAGGTCGAAAAGTCGATAAATGTGCTAGCCATTGAGTCCAGCAATGCACAAATGACGTCATTTTTGTATCACGCTGTTGTATGATCGTGCTTCCACGATTTCATAATGTCCATGTTATTGACAGGATTTTTTTTTCCCAATTTTGAAATTCGGTTATTTATAATGCCACTGATAAATTTGAATAAACTGATGTAAAAGTCAGATAATGGTGCTCACGCAGCCGGTCCCTTAGTAGAGCTCTCCATGCATGCCACATAATGCATAAAAATGCTGTTGTTTGAAATTCAATTTTGGACTTAGAAACAAAAGTTAATACTCGAAAGCTTTAGAAATATGCATGAAATGTATCCACCGCACATGAACAATGGGAACAATGGCAGCAATTTCGTTACCTATGCGTTTGCCAGTTCCTTGAAGCGCCACCAACGACCATTCGGCACACCATAGGGGATCTTAATATATTTCAGCCGGCTTCTAAATTTCTTCTTAAATTATTTAAATAGCACTTCATATATGCAGCTCGTTGAATTTCGCCACTATAAAATGTTGCTATAGAAACACCTTCTGACAATCGATATACAAGGGGTTTTTTCCACTTGTCGATTGTCATCGATTGACATTATAATTTTGGGTGATCGATTCTTTTCCCCCTCCCCCTCTTCCGTTTCCTGCGCTTTTGGGGTTGCCTTTTATTACCTTCTACATAGTTGATAAGGCCAGCCTTAACCCTGATATGCTCCCTATAAATCTCAAATATGGCCCCGAAATTACACCGGTGTGGAACTGCGCTTGCAACATTTGAACAACATCTTTTCCACATTTGTAACCATGAGTTAGTTTTGCGAACTCTGATCCCCATAAAAGAGGGTTGGAGACGAGCATTTGCAAGACGATTTCACAATTTTTTTTCAACATCCGAGTTGGCCATGCAATTTCACGCACGAACCTTAGAAGAAAACAACACGAGAGAGGAATTATCCACGTCACAGTCCTGGAGTCACTAATGTTCTCCAACGTATGAATTCATGGTCCTACAGAATATGTAAGTATACAACACCACTTACACAGAAACAAGAAGCAATCAAAATACATGTTGGGTAAGTTGGGATACACTACACTGTATTGCAGTGTAGTGTAGTGCAAGGCAGTTGTCCAATCCTTACTGCGTGTGCCAACTTCCAGGAGTTCATCTTTAATTTTTCGATTCCTGTCCCATGGACTCCATCTTTTGAAATTTTAATGTAGCTAGGTAACTGGTCTTTATTCAGTACATGCTCGGATAAATTAATTATTAATTACTCTGCTATCCGTCCAGATTAACGGGCTTTGATCTAAGATTCGGGGATAACTATCTTTATATATTTTTTTTTAAAAAAGACCGCCCGAAGAACTTAATTAAAACTTAGGGGTTTTTTTTTTTTGTTATGCCTGTTAATTTGATATGTGTATTGGTATTAATCGCATTTGCACGCATCATGCCCAGATATCACAATGCAATTTAATGACGCGATCCAAAGTATGAAAATGTTACTTCTGATAATAACAAGCTTGGTTCAGTATACAATATATAATCTTTTTCATGCTCGTTTGGGCAAATCTCGTTTAATTTGATCCAAGTATTAAAGTAGTACCGAGAGATATTACCAGTATCGAAACTCATTAGAACGTGTATTAAACTCACACAAAAATCCCAAACTAACAGACATTCAACCTTAAAGTAAATTCCAAATAGTCGAGTTTGCCCCTTAAAGTAGGCAATCACAGCGATCTCAGATGCTAGTAATGATTGCCTTGTTAAAGGCGTTTAGTGTCATTTTCAGTAAGTTTATGGAGCCATATTCTTTCACATATTTTGATGCGATGAGAGCCAAGATATATTCCCAGTGTCGCACTTCATTATGACGAATAAATTATTCCCTCAAACAGAATATGGAACCTTAATATTTATTATGAAGTAAATACCAAATGGTCATGTTTGCTTGCCCCTTAGAGTAGGCAATCACTGCAAGCTCTGATGCAAGCAGTGATTGCCTAGTTAAAGGCGTTAAGTGTCATCTTCACTAAGTTTATGATGCTATAGTTTTTCACATCTTTTGACGTGATGACTGCAGACACCACTAAATGGCACCCAAAGTAAGTACACAAAACGAGGCTGAAATTATAGGCCGCTTACAAAACCCAGCACTTGCAATCACAACCCACAGCATTTCAACAGTTCGGAGAAAAGCATATATACATATTTTACTCGCATTTCTTCATTTAGGAAAGCTTTAAAGATCCGTGACGTCACGGGGTTGATTTTGTCAAGGAATTTTATAACGAAAGTGTTACGAATGCTCAAATGAGGATTTTTAGTGATCATAAATGGTGTGATGACCCATAAATCACAATATCCGAAGCCACAGACAGTTTTCAATCATGTGCAATCTGCAAACTGCGTTAAGGAAGGTTGTTATCCCATCCTAGAAATACCTGTTACAAGTATCAATTAAAAACCCATTATTTGTCTCGTTATCTCGCTTTCAGCGTCTTTGGGTCCTGTATTGGCAAAGCCAAAATGAGCTTTTTTTTTCTTCTCTCGTTTGCTTTCATGAGTGGTCCAGTAAGCCGCAATTTATTTCGTGGCTTGAATTCTAACAAGGCATTAGCGTGGTGCCGGTGAAGCTCTTCTGGTATAACCACCTTGTAACAGCCTTAATCCTCCCGTCACAGCATTTTAGCGAGGATCTGGATGCCCGTGAAGCTTAAAAACGCGTTATTGGCAAAGCCTCGCGCCATAAAGCATTTTCTGGTGATCTGTAGTGATGTGCTCCAAACATAAATACTCTCCATCCGAAGGGTAAAACTCGGAGCTGGACCCCATCCTCTTCATTTCCATGTGTGGCTAATTAAGTTTTTCGCGTAATTTCAAAACCCGCTTTGCGCTAATGTTTTTGAAATATGTCATTGGGGAGGAGGACGCCTCGTGTTTACACGAGAGGCATAAAGCGTAAATTATGCCCCTTACAGATTTCACTTTGCCTTCTGCTTGCGAGTCATAAATTAAAAGAGGGGATGAAAACATGGACGCAAACACTGAAATTCGTAGTCGACATAAAAACGAAGATGGATGAAATATTGCCAACATTAATGGCGTCCATGAACAAGTGCACGACTCTTCTTGGAATTCAATACGCGCTTGTTGGAACACGTTATACAAATCCTTTAAACTTGTTTTTATGCAATGTAATCAAATGCCAAGAACTATCAAGGTATGTATGTCCATAAATACTTGGAACCATCACGATATATTAAAAATAGCAATTGCTTCGACCCTGTAGAAGCAATTACGGCGAGCCACAACATTGTCTTTTTGGACTATGTTAATACTAAAATATTGGTAAACATTGCAGCATTTTTTAAAAAAAAATATGGCGATACAGGCATCTGTTCAAAGTGCAAGCATGTATCACATCCAAATAGCTTTTTCTCCAACCACAAACCAATAACAAAATAATGTAGTAAATACTTATTTTATGGGTAAGTTACCAATCTTTACAATTGCGAAACAGTTGCAATTAACTCTTTGGAATGCTTCCGCGCTAAGTTGATAAGTGGAAACGGTCAAGGCCAGTTTAACTTGTTGTGACCAATGAGCAATTACCCAACGACAAACTTCAGAAATCCGTGTGTACATGAAACAGCTTTGCTTCGGTCAGCAGAGTGGTCATAGACGTCTGAAAAATGCGTCGTAACTTTGCGCCAAGTGTCTCTCGTCCATCAGATATCAGAAGCAGTCAAAGAAATAAAAACACGTTATAGGGATTCTGATAGAAATTGCTTGAGCTAGACAATTGCCAACAACAAACCCTTGCTCGATGCATAGTTATACAAAACGGGTAATCGGTTTTCCCCAATATTTGACTGCTACGTTTTATGGATGTCAAGGATAGCTTTTTTATGTTATTGTTAGAAGTAAATCCATTGTACTAACTCCCTTGTACCATGAAATCAGACCTCGTTTCATCTGGTGACACCAGTGTGATGACTGATCTCGTATTAGCTCTGTCCAAAGTGCGTGTTCTGGTCATTCCCATTAAAATACAGCATTTTAACATTAGGAACTGTAATTAAAGTTAAGTTTACAAAATAATGTATCACGAGATCTATTCCCCAATTTCCAGCAAGGAAATTTCATAGAGTTGATTCCCCAACTATCAAAAAAGTCACGTTCTGGAAGCTGGTCTGACAATGGGCATTGCTTTTGCGATAGCATTTTTCTCTTGTGTTTTATAGTTTGTTTTGGCCAATCAAAGCAATTCGTGGGGATACATTGTCTTGTCTGGATTTTTTTGTAAAGCCGTTGAGCTTTTGTAGCATTTTCTAGATGTAAACATGAGATGTCGCCCTTAACTGTCATCTAAAAAATCACCCAAGTAATTTGATTGCCTTTCTGACATCAGCTGTAATCCATTTAATGTTCCAAATCCACATCCTTTCAAAAAGATATTTTTCTCTTTTCGACCTTTAGCATTTGCTTAACTTGTTTTTATTGGGTTAAGAAACGTGAAGCCCACGCAACGCCGTTAAGTAGCTTTCCCAAGCAATAATTTACTAAGGCTCGTATTACGTTTTTTGCGGAAAAAACCCGGCAAAATGTGAGACGTATAAAAAACCATAATTATTTGAGCGAGGAGGGTTGACAGAAATTAAGATATGGTACGGTACTGCGGTTTGCGTCAATGCCATGACAGCAAACGAGTAGACTTTGACATGGCATAGTGCAGTAGTTTTTACCAAACAAAATATGGGGCAACTTTCACAAACACAAAAAAAAATCAACTAAGATAATGTTACATGTGTAACTTACCCTACATTAATTACGATGAAATCGGGTTGCTGATAGCGCTTCATGGTCGTCAAATTACGTTGTTTTTCTTACGTGGTACTTTTCCATTGCCAAGTGTAATAGCTCATGTTATCCATTTTTAGGACCATGAACTTTATGCGAAAATGTCCATAAAATGTAGATTTAGTCATTAAAGAGGAATCTTTACCCTTCAAGTCGTCATATTGGAAGTACTAAACCCTCAGACGTAAAAAAGATGTATTTTTGTGGACGACCCCCACAAAATAGGAATCGATCACAAGTCCCAAACGTTGCATCAAACCTGGCAGAGCACGATGGTTTTTTGGTGCTTTTTTTCAACTATCCTTTCATACCTTTCACACGTGAGACATCACTCCGATTCGTGATTTTTACCATTAAATGCAAATTTGTGTACGTGTTTATCAAATGCATTTGCCCAGTTGCATTAAATTGGGAATTGCATTCTGGTTTCAAACGCATTAACTGTAATCTTGGTTAAGTGGACAAATGCCATTTTCACCTTTCGTGCTGAAGTACTTTCAGAAAATAAATTGCCAAAATAGTTGGCTCAAATCCAGAGGTATCCTTTACATAGTCTGAGGGCATTTTAGAAAAGTCCCATGGCATGTTTACAATGGCGGCTGGCGGCCATTTTTCTAGTCCATATACGCAAAGGGTTGTTATGAATAATAGATGAAAATCCAATACATGTATCCAGACTTCTAGACAAACATGATAAATGTTTAATGTCGATTTGACAAACATGGAAAAAAGGATTATTGCAAACACAATGTTTTCATTGTTTGCAATTTATCCATGGAAAACAAAGTAAGTATAGTTTTTTTAGACATTCTAATTTGAATTTCTAGTGCATGTGTTAAGTTTTTTTTTATAAACTATACATACAGTTTATAACTAAAACAACATGATGTTAGAATCGTACAACTTTTCGACAAAAATTATTTTCAAATTAGTCTAAACTATGTACAAGTATATGGAGACATGAGAGCTTAGTAATGTTCTTAGATTATAGTTGCTGCATAGCTAAACATGAAACATGTTTACGTAATGACAGGAAAAAAGATAAACTTCATATGCCATTAAATGTTGTTGCTATATGAAATGATACAACACGTGACCAAACGAACGGCCCAAACGAATAACGCCCCTGATCGTTGTAGTGGACGCAATTAATTGAAAAGTGTTCGTAGAGAACTACATAACTTGGTACAGCAACTAAACATCTTAACGTTCTGAAACATTCAACTATGTGTTGCAGTGTGAAATTTAAAAAGATTGGTGATCATGCAAACCCTTTGATAAATACGAGCAGCATGTATAGATGAAGGGTGCTGCTGAAGGAAAGCAAAGGACCCACAGGGATTCGCTACTGCGTTTTTTCGCAAACATTTTGTCGAGTTTTACAAAACACCAAGCGCTAATTAAGATAAAAAGCAAATTTTAAAATATTTTAAATTAAAATGCAGGCATCTAGTGCTGGTACTCACATTCTTTGTTCTTTACAGCCAAGACTGCGTAAAACGAGACGGTCCCAAGCAGGCCATACCAGCACACCACGGTCGTCCACTTGCCCCACAATTTGGCCATGTCAAGACAGTGCTGTTCTGGGAGGGTCCACTGTAGCAAACTGACCTGAATCACATCCACGTAGCAGCTAGGGGTCAATGCAGTGCCAGGGCTTTGGGCGTTGGCTCTGCCTAGGCCTAAAGCGTACGACTGTTTCAAACCAAGGACGGACGTACTTTTTTAAAATATTATCCTCTGTCGCCGCTGCTGATAATCAAGAGTTCTAAGCACTAATTAACGAGGGATGGCACGATCAACATGGACGTCATGGTTCCGATGGTGCGAATGCGAATGGCGGGGATGGCCTGAAAATCGATGTTTTTTCGAAATGTTTCACGCTAGCGAGTCGCAGAATGGGGTTGGAGTCTCTTCCGCGCTGCTTGAACCTTAGAAATACAAACAGGGCTTACTTTCCCAGGATGTTGTCTATGGATCGATAATATTGCCATTCAGCATGGCAAAGTGTTGAAGGGCGCCATCTGGCAGTTGGGTTCTCATTCGCGAAACTATAGGGCCCCTGTGTTTCTCTTGTTCTCCACTGATGGCGCTTTCAGCTTTTAAAAAATTGCATCGCGAATCTGAATTAAAAAATTAATTTCTAATTAAATAGCAGTACTTAACTAATGTTATATTTCAGTCCCAACGTTGTTTACGTTAAGTTCTATACGTCAAATTTATTTTATGAAAGATTGAATTATCGAGCTTGTGGTTCAATCAAGTCGCAAACAGCTACTGCGACCACGATTTGATTTGATTAGATTAATTAGTGAGATTGGCCAATGAAATTTTCAGAATTCCACTCCCAATAACTTGAAGCAAATGGCGGCTTACGAACTAAGTTTAAAAATGTATTCTTTCCCGCCAATCCTCATTGAGTTCATGGCATTTTTTTCCCACCAATTCTCATCGAGCTCATGGCATGCTTTCCCACCAATCTTAACCAACCCCTAAGCAAGATTTTTAGCATTTTTTGGCGTACTTTATTGGCGGGAATGATGCAATTTATGATCAAATGAGCAAATTAGGATATCAAAACGCGACGAAATTTTCATTCAAATTTACCGCCTGTGGCGCTGTTTTAACATTTGGATGCAACCTGATCGAGCCAAGAGCTTGATGAGGATCGTTCATAAAGTAAACTTTACTTAAAATTATAAAAAACTGAGTAGCTTAAACGCAGCATTATTCAGCAAGCTCATTATTTCGTGGATAACAATAAGGGAAAAAATGAGATCAACTTAATGTGGATCCTATATTTACTAATTAAAAAGCACTAAAACAACTAAATTATAAGCAAGTTTTAGCATGCCATTCAACATGTACATATCTTACATAAGCTATGCTAGGCAGGGTCCACTATATAAACATTTTTGTTCATAGTTAGAGGGCGGTGAAACACGTGCAAGAAAGACGCCAAACACTCCATCATTGGGCGCAAGTATCACCTATCATTCCTTTAAAAGGGGCGACAGTTCATTCTTAATGGGAGGTTGCACAGAAATATCCTCTGGTGCCCCTGCAAGCCAGTTCGTCCCCCGCACACAATGCAAGTGTCTGAGCGATCCGAGCGCCACATATTATGACAAGCAAAAATGTTCCTCGCATAGCGGTTTTTACTGAGATTTGTTCCACAATATATGTCGCGAATTGTATCATTTTTTATAGTCTTGACGTGAGTATGAGTTTGTGTTGGTTGCTTAGTTTGGCAGTTTCAGAGGCCTAAAGTCTGCTAAGGTCATAGAGGGCCTGAACATTGGCAAGGAAATATAGTGTGTATAAATACAAGTCGAGTAAAGAAAAGAGGAAAGAGCTGAATAGGGAAAGGGAGGAGCACGGTCGTGGCCGACGTTTAGAAGAACTGCCCTGGCATTTGACTAGAAACAACCGTGGAACATCGCGAATACCATGGTCAGGATAGTTGACCCAGTCAGAAATCGAAACCGGATCTCCCGATTTCCAGGCAGATTGCGTAACCACAATAAAACAGCTAGATCGTTTTTGTGTTGGAAACGCACAACGTATGACAAATACCTATGCGACAATAACTGAATTTGCAGTGAGAGGATTCGTGCCGAATCTATATTCTACACATACCTTAAATTTGTTCAAATGCGCTTACCTGGCCTTATACGACAAATAAGGTCAGCAGTTCCATATCTAGATCAATGAATAGAATCCTCCTTGAACAATAGGATTGGTAGACTTCAAAACTTAAAAAAAAATACTTCTGGTTAAGTCTGGTCGGATACCGCTAAAATTTGAAAGGAATTTTAATTTTATAAAAGTTGGTTTTTTGTTTCGCTTTGCCGATTAGTCCAGATTTTTCCAATATGTCACACACCTACGTTCTTCCTAGTTGGTGCCAAAGATTGGCTTTACTAAAAAGTTCCAACAATACCTTGGAAGTTTTAGAACGATACTCCACACAAGTTGTAATGAGAAAAACGATTTTGAAAACATACGATAGCAGTGCCTGTAGTTTCAGAAAAGCTTGAAAATTTTTTAATAACTTTTGTTAATTCTTGTTATATATATATTTCAAGATAAACTATGGTTGAGATTACTTATCCATTGGAGTTTAACATGAGGCTGCCGCATAATGATACAAAGCTTGACAATTCCCTGTATATGTTTACGATTCATTTATAAGGCTTTTATCTTGGATCGTGATATTGCACATCGGCCTCTCTTTATAAAATGGATGCATTATTCCTCGATTGACTTTAAATATTTCTTGTAACCATCCTCATCCAGCAAACCATCTAATTCGCTTATATTTGAAAGATCCAATTTAAACAGCCAACCTAAAATGACAAAATCAAAAAAACTCACCTACACTGTAAGTTGTTTGAAAATTTCAAATAATTGAAGACTTGATGAACAATAGACATGCCTTTCTCGTAGCATGACGAGTTAATAAAACCAGGAGTATCTTCCACGCTGTTATTTTTTTCTACAACTGTTCCAGAAACTGGGCAGTAAAGCTCACTTGCTGCTTTCACGCTTTCTAGGGCGCCACATTCATCTGAAATAATGAAAGATGTAAAATGTGAATTTATAAGATCTGTTCGAAAGTACAATTTCAATATCTTTTGAAATATGTTGTTGCAGCATACCCATTGCTTTAAGTTCGGTTCCAATATCAGGTAATTGGGCATAAACTATCTCTCCAAGAGCATCCTAAAATATAAAAATATTCTATGTAACTAGGGCATACATGCAATGACAATCCATGTAAAATTTCAAACATTACAAAATTGCCAACATGAACTATTATGTGATCCTCATAAAACCATAAGTGGATTTCGTGCAATGCTTGCGTTGTTGTGCAAACACCGAACTAATTTTAAGTGAAATACCACCTCACCTGTGCATAATGAGTAATTCCTACAGTACCGATGTTTCCATTCACCTCCACCCATTCGTGTTTCTCAGAATATTTGCGGCCTGTAATTCAGTAATAATATCATCTGACACATTAATGGAAGCTCAACTAGGATTAGTTTTCACCGATTTAATGGCGGTCTTAAATCGGTACCAGGGCACATTTCTATAAGCTTTGACCATGTGCTCTTGACTCTGATCTAATGAAATCAGATCTAAAGCCATCAAATCACATATTAGCTGCATTACAACTTAAGAAGTAGCAAACTGTCCAATTGGACAAAAATACATTAGACTGTCGTAAAATTGACCTGGGGAACATTCAGTTAGCCCTCAAGAAGTCAGTTTCATCCTAATTATTTGAAAAATAATCAACTGCTTAAAAGCAAGAAAAACTAGTTCATTATTGGCATGAAAACTATTAATCATACTTCAGACATTGAAAACGAATAGGTACAAAACAGCATTATCCAGGAGTCAGTCTAGATTGAGTTAAAACCAGTTCACATACACTTAAGAGTTTGATACTTGAGGCTCAGTTGAGGG
The DNA here is from genome assembly GCA_034696685.1 of Julus scandinavius. Classification (NCBI taxonomy): domain Eukaryota; kingdom Metazoa; phylum Arthropoda; class Diplopoda; order Julida; family Julidae; genus Julus; species Julus scandinavius. The sequence goes on along the minus strand of JAQGAE010000131.1, from coordinate 7,681 downwards.
AGTGCAGAAACAGGCCTCCCTCTAACCTCAAACAATTAATTAAACACACTCAATATTCAATTAACTTGATAACGCTTTATTTCCTAACAATTGCGCTTGAATTGCCATTTACATACTTATGTCTACCTGCAATTCGTCAAATAGCATATATTTGAACATTTTGTTACATATAGTAACGTATACTTGCATAGATAAATGGTACATTAAAATCTATATTTAAATTATTAAGTCTTAATAAGCAGTAAAGCAGTGATAGACAAAAGTCAATCCTAAATTGTGTAATTGAAATTTACATATTCCTATGTGCAATTACGTGCATATTGGAACATTTGGTTGCATATATTAACGTATGCTTGCATAGATAAATGGTGCATTAAAATCTTTATTTAAATACTAAGTATTAATAAGCAGTAAAACACGTGATAGACAAAGTCAATCCTGAATTGTGTAAAGGTCAATAAAAGTTGTGAAACTCACCAGCCGAATAGAGGGTATTAGAATTCGATGAAAATTGCCTGGTATGAGCTTGAAATGCTGCCGGTTTCAAACACAAACGCATAGATAGTGGATTTCTAATTAAAACATTGCAACTGGAAGTATAAGATGACAATACACGGGACGATTGCTTTAAAATTGCTGCCATGTCTCTGCCGGATCGTAACTAAATGTCCCATGTGACCCATTTAAATCTGAAATTTCCTAACCTTGTTCGAGGCAAGCTTTTTCATTGGTGCAAACCAGTAGCAGATGACGCCATACACCCGCGCACAAAAATCTTCCCCCGAAGCCCAATACCTTGAGAATTAACACAAAATTCAGTAAATTCTGTATACTTTTATCAGATTAGCAATCGTGTTTATGTAAAATAGTTTGATAATTTAGTTCAGATGCAAAAAATAATTTACAATTTATCAGAAGCTACTATTGTTTTTGTTCAGAAGTTTTATATATTTTTTTCTTAGAATTTAACTCCCATAATTTTGAAAACAATTAGTTTGTTTTGGAAATAAGGCATTTTGGAATTTTGATAATTTCTCTAATATTACAGTTGCGAGAAATTTTATTTTGAGCAGTGAATTATTGCAAAATTTGAAATATGCTGCACGTGTTAATAAAATGTGATAATTTCAGAGTGATGTACTTTGAGTATTTCTGCAAACTGTTTATTTTTTGCCTCCTAAGTATAATTAAGTCTAATTTAAGGCCTTATCACAGTTTATAAATTTATATATCTGATAGTTTATTCTGAAATGTATACAATTTCATGAATTTACTAGATTTTAAAAACTTCAAAACTTAAATTGAATATTATAACAAAATGGATGCTTCAACAATGATTATCTAATTCCATTTAAGTATGTCTGAATAGGTTCCTGAATAACAATAAAGTAAATTTAAAAATACACTCATTTCTTGCACGATATTCCTGGTGTTCCTCCAGTTTGCATGACATTAATGACGTGTTCTTTGACATCAGCCGTTAAGCCCAATTCTTGTTGCTCCTTCAGGAAATCCTCCAGAGAGGCATGGAGAGTAACGTAGCCATTCAGACGAGCGCATACATGAGAATCTGCCATTTCTTGGGGTTTCACTCCTAACATGGTAACAAGTTTGGGATGAAACGTTTGGAGGTAATATTTTTGATGGTAACTGCACACAAAAATAGGAAAAGTATCAGTATTGTGACCAAAAATCAACACTATTGAATGAAACATAGATTATTTAAAACATACTCTTCAGCATTGTAAAAGATGCCTGCTGGAAGAATTTGTGTGGTGATGGGTTTAGTAAAAGCACTTTTTTGCTCCTTCTCAGATTTTTCCGCCAACTCTTTCTGTTTGTCGTTGTGATAAAATATTATTGATATATACTGGCGAGTATTTTTTGCAGTTGGATTATGATTTTCCCAAAATAGTTTCAGAAGATTGGAATAACTTGTCTTTTTTGGGTCGTAATCGATGTCAATTGTTTCGGTGTGGTCACCTCTGAAATAATAATAATTTTTCGATAAATTTTCATAATAGATTTTGTGTATGCATTTATACAATATGATTGATCACATCGTGCTTTCAATTTCAAGCTTTAAAAATATTCAACAAAAAAATCAGCTGCCCCTAAGCTTAAATTATGTAGAATGAATTTATGCTTCTAGTGCCCGGTAAGGTGCCACCAGGTTGCATTCCTCCATGGCAACTGAAATATTTCATGGAAAATAGGAACAAAAATCGTACTTACAAATCCTTATAAGTAGGATTCACTTTGGTGCCTCCTGAGTATCCCACTCTGGTCCGAATTACCCCAGGAGCTACGCCGAACACAGGATCTGGACACCAGAAACAAGCCATTGCAAACGTTGCCTTTTCGGTGGGGACATTAATTGAGGAAGACATGATGTTTTTCGTCTAACAACAAAACGAGATTCGCTTTAAAATTTATGAAATTAGCAGATCAACTAACTCTCAAAGTATCCTAGCTTGCTTTTGAGAAAGCGGAATTAGGGGATCTACTAACTTTAAAGCTTCTGAATATTTTTTGATTTGAAATTTTAATTAGCGCCAAGTATGTTTAGAGCAGATTTTAGAATGAGCACGTTGTAAACCTCAGGATCAATGAGCACTGTGGTACAGATCAAGGTTGTATAGATAATATTACTGTAGAGTAAGTGTGACAAGGTCGGAATCGTAGATGGACGTGTCATCATGATTGCGCAGAAAAAGGTTGCGCTGACTGGTTGAGACTAAAATTTATTCACGTGGACAGATTTGTTGATCCGGTGATGATTATGCCATTAAAAGCAGTTAAATTAGCCGCCATTAAAGCATATGATTTTGATGAATGAATACTTTCTCTTGCCACGTACAGAAATATACATATACACTTCAATTATCGCAAATTGTAATACGAACCTTTAACAAATTCGAATATAACGATAAAGAATTTCTGAAATTGGCACCAAATTTCAACAGCCGCATGCTAAAACCTTACGACCTCCTACCGAAACGCCATATTGGTAATCGCGTCACGCTAGTAGAACGCTAATACAGTGCGTTAATTATTCTCTCATTTAAGAATTTTGATTTAAGCATATGTGAAACTTATGAATTTATTATTCATTTAGACATATTTTATTTCGTACAAACTAAAGTCATATTGCAGATACATTGCTAGGAATGTTACTGCATTGCTAAAATCAGATCTGACATTCCAACATGGCCGACGTTTCTTTTAAGCGGCTTCACTTCTGAAAAGTATGTTTCCTCACCTGTCCGCTAGGGCGGCATTTAATAGCAGATAGCTTTCGAAATTCTGCCTGTGATTTTTGCATCCTGTTGAAATACACGGTGATAGAAAAATGTGCAATTACAGTAATTCAAAAGGGCGTGTGCTTCGATGTTGATGTGACAATTGACACATACGTAACATTGATGGTGCCATCACCATGAAAACTGTCTTCACATCAGTTTTTAGTTGAAATTCGACCATGTTTCTACCTGGCATAGGTGTGTTTGGTACAGGTGAGTAAAAATCCATCAGATTTATTTTAATTAAACCAATGCTGATTATGATTTACATATTATTATTAACGAGCCTGTATAGTTCTTCCTGTTTACCAAAATATGCAATTCACCACATTGCCATATATACATGGAACCTAGCAGATATATTTCAATCATTATGTTATTTAAATGCCATCAGCGTTTCCATATTCTTGTATGAATTATTTGAATAATCAATGAAAATATTGATTTCTAGAATAGTTGATCAACAGTATTACGAATATTCATTATATAAAATCTCTAACAAAATGTGTGGGAAATTCACAGTACATAGCATATTCCATTGGGCCCACAAATATTAAGACCTTGGTATGACTGAACAGCAACGTGAAAGTCAAAATAGCTAAACTTATTCTAGGTTCTCGCTGAACACCATCCACTGGCTCCTTTTCTGTAACTGTTTTCACTAAAACAATGTAATTTTTGCACAATTCACAGGAAAACTTGTCAAGATACTGGTGCCCTTACTAAGGAGCAAAGGTTTCAAAGTAGAAGCGATATGGGGTCACACTTTGGACTCCGTGGAAGAGCTAGCCAAGGAGCTTCGGATTCCGTTTTTTACGAATCGGGTGGACGACGTCTTGCTGAAGAAGGACGTCGACCTGGTGTGCATTATTTGTCCTCCCAATCTTCATGCCCAAATTGCCATGAAGGCGCTGGGCATAGGAAAACACGTGTTATGCGATAGGCCGACTGGCCTATGTCAATCCGAGGTTCTCAAAATGGTCAGGGCGGCGCAGTACTATCCATCGTTGATTTCAATCGTGGGGCACGGCCTTCGCTTCCTGCCTGCCTTTGTTCAGATGAGGAAGTCTGTGCAGGATGGCTACATCGGCCAAGTGACCGTGTGCGATGTCAGGGTCCAATGTGGGGACGTCATCAACGAAGAGTACAATTGGACATGCGACGAAGTGATGGGGGGAGGCGTGCTGACCACCATCGGGAGCCACATCATTGACATTGTCAGCTATGTGATCGGGCAGCGCGCGGTCAAGGTTCATGGTGTGCTGCACACGTTTCGTAAAACGACGGACAAAATCAAGGGCATCAGGCAAATAACCAGCGATGATTTTTGTACTTTTCAAATGGAGATGAACGAAGGTGCTTATGCGACGGTCACTCTGAATAACAGCCTACCCGGCCAGTTCGTGCAGGAGGTGCTGGCGTGTGGCACCAAAGGGCACGTGGTGGTCAAGGGCGGGGATCTGTACGGCCAGAAACTGGAGAACCTCAAAGAGGAGGTGATATACTTGGACGTGGAGGATCTTAAGCAGCAAACGCAGTACACGCAAGACATTATGCAACAGGGTTACTCAACGAGTTGTACACAGGCTTATTCACTGCCAAAGCCTTACATGAAAGGCATGGTCAAGATGGTCGGAGCGCTGAAGGAAGCGTTTGCACCAATCGAAGACAAGTGCAGCTGGGTAAAGGAGCCCGTGGCCCTGGCGGCCACATTCGAGGACGGGCAGTACATCCAGGCGGTCATAGATGCCATCCGCAAGTCCAGCAGAAATCGGGAATGGGTGAAAGTCAAACTTCAGACCGAAGAAACCGACCCCAATCCGTATTTAACTGCCGCAGTCCGTCGTAGCATAATTTCATCTTGAATTTCTTCCTTTCTTCATTAAAAATAAATCCGAGCTTAATAGACCAGCTAAAATCTGCCCACGTGTAATAAAGTACCTTTTCACTCAATGTTTTAAATTTCCAAGATGGCCTGCAAGTATAAAATTTCTAGGGTTGTGGTTGAGAATCTATGAATTAGACAATGACAAAAAAGTAAAGATAACATTGATAGTTATGATAGCAAATACTGCAATATTTTCATATTTTTGATTTGCTAACATGTCCAGTTTACGAATTGTCTAGCTTAAGCATTCATTTTCTCTTTCATCATCCCTATAATCTTCCTCCTGTTCAGAGGAAATATTTCATGTGGCGAAATTTTAAAAGACTGTTGTACTTAAGATCTTTCTAGCTATGTCCAATTTTGCATTTAAGTAGCATTTAAACATAAAATTCCTTGTTTCTTGAGATGCCTGGATAGTTTTGACAAGGCTGAGCAAATTAGTGGTAACTTAGCTGCTATCTGCTTGTCTAGTCCACAGTTTAGAATGGAATCTGAGTATCTCAAGCAGCGGAAATGTTTTAGAAATTGTTCATTAAACCCCCTCCATGATTAATAAAGGCAGATTTTATTTCCCTGACTTTACCAGCAAATGGGAATTTTAAAAGGCATGGTAATAGCCAGGCAGTCATTTTCCAAGAGTGCCAATCTTAACATTGAAATCATTTCATCTATGTACAGCTAATTTCTATTTGGTGCATGTTTAAGGACTTCCATGGTTTTCTGTTAGTTGCATTATGTTGATGTGCAATTTTTTTTGTCTGGTGGTCAGTTGTGTAAAGGTATTTCGTCAATGGCATTTGGAGACTTTAGTGCTGGTTTATGATAAAAGTAGTAACTTTATACGACCCATTATTTGAGTCACGGTTGCATCACATGCTTTGTAATGTACGCCATCTCAAGCGATGATTCTGATGGGTTGCCATGTAGCTACCGGAAGTACTAATTAAAAACCAGTTCTTAATCTCTAAATAACTTTTACGTAATACGGTGAATTTACCATCCCAAACTAAAAAAGAACTTGTATGTAGTATATAAATTAACAGAAGAAAGTAAAGAGGAAACGGGACATAAGGAGTGCATTACTATTTAAATAATAAACGAATTTCATGCATAATAAACTGGAATAGTCCACATGCGGTACTTAATAAACTGTTATTATTCTCCACTCACTTTTACTTTATTTTTGCTAAAGATATAAAGATTTATTTTTATGTTAAATGGCCAGTTGCAAAGATCATTATTTAAACATGGTTTGTCGTAATGAAATGAAATTAACCAGGTTTTGATTTAAAAATAACATGTAACCATGCTAAACAGAAATTTTTTGAGTTTAATCAAGATAAAATAATCTTTGCAAATGGCTACAGAATGATAAACAATGTCCATCATTTAATATTGATAAAATATTTTTATTTTTTGTGTATAGCATTCAATACTAGCTAAAATAAGTGCAGCTATTTCAAATCTAACACTGCCTTTGAGATTGCCGTGTTATTTGTTGTAATAGTAACAGATTATAAATGTTTGAATAAAAGAATACAACATGATAGGATACAAAAAAAAATCAGTTAAAAACGCTTGCTATTGAAATTCGTGGGTACCACTTGACCGAAGTAAACTGTTTGAGTGCTTCTAGGGCGCAACATGTAGCCCGAAACTGAAATATCAAAAAACGTTATTATGAAAGCTAACAACAGTCAGATTTAAATTTGTTGCATATTTTATTCTATGGGATTTCCAAACATGAGAGGAGTGAAAAATAAAATTTCGTTACATTCAATCAAATTTTTACCCTTTTGTGAGTTTTCGAAATATGAAACGACTACAAACTATGTCAGTCCAACGTTTCAAACCCGATTCTTACCAGATCTAAGCATTCTGGGCGATTTAGAAGGACGTGATGGCTTAGCTTTACGAACTGGAAGACTTTCGTCATTGTCACTATCTGAAATGCGCAGAAATGTATTTAGTCAAGGACGAGATAGTAATTTTATATTGGCCGGTTGTTCTGGTAAGGCAACGTTAATGATGTGCATAAATGACCAGTGCCACCTGCCATACAAACTGAAAGATAAGATGAATTAAATTACCAGACGTTATTCCCATTTTTTTCGTCACACGAGTCGCAATTGCTGAAGCAGCAACAAATTTGCCTTTTTTGGTAACTGGAGTTTTAGGACCTTCATTTGTTATGCCTTAAAAATAAAAACAACATTAAGGTTAACGATGGCATTTAAAGATTTTCTGTTTTTATTTAAAATGTTCCAACTTACTCCTTCCAATCTTTCTCGGTTCAGTTTTAGCTTCGGTGAAATTCCGACGCGTCTTCCTGTTGAATTCTGTAGGAGTAGCAGCAACTGGTTGAACCTGTCTTGATGGAGAACTTGCCTCATCGCCATCACTGTTTTGACCTATTATATTTTTAGCAACTGCTAATGGTTTAAGAAGTTGTTTATCAGTTCCCTTAACCAAAGTGTTGCAAACATGATTA
>JAQGAE010000130.1:0-54121 GCA_034696685.1 Julus scandinavius | reverse complement strand
GATATACGCTTTTATTGTTAAGTCCTGCGAGTCAGCAGGCAGTTTGTCAACGTTGCAAATGTTTTATATCAGTAAAGTTTTATAAGTTTATCGTGTCTTCGTCTCGTTTCCGCGTACCAGTCGCGTTCGGAGCTGAACACCCTCACAAACTATACTGCTAATAACACAAAAAATAAGTAAATTTATGTGAAACTCACCAAACCCTGACTTATCCACTGTATCTATCAATACACGCACGGTCTTAAAAAAACAAGTTATTTATCTCTTTGAACATTGGTGAAAGTGATGCTTCGACAGACGTCCGATGAGTTTCGAAACCGTTTTCTAACGACATAAAAACAATTAATCTTTCTTGGACTTAAACTTTGTACTCTACGTAACTGGAGGATTTTTTTTAACAAAAAAGAAGTGCACTTATGCCTCTCGTATTTATCCTCTAGTAAATCCATGTAGAAAGCTAAACCTGGACTTGAATAGACAAAACAGAAAATTGTTAAAAAGATTATCTGCAAATGTATGTCTTTAATGCACAAATCTATAAATGTTTGGGAGTCGATTTGTAATTGAGGATACGTTTAATCAACAATTTTAAAATTTGAGATAATTATCGATAGATAGAAAATTTGGTCTGGAAACTATTTTGATGTTCGTAAGCCAATAATGAAAACAGATGTATAAATTCTGATATACACAAACCAAAGTTTAATCAACTGCCACTGAAAACAATCTGATTCGTCAACAAAATTATAGAAAAGGTAAATAAGGTTTTAGCAACTTTGTAAAAATAGAACCACTTTGATACATTTTTTTAATTATGGAAACGTTTTAAAGAGCTGTGCTAGCCTACTAAATTTCAATCTTTTAGCAATTGTTTACAAATGCCATTTTAAATTTCGGGACGTTTTTCTGCACAAAGAAATTTAAACTCAGACCTTGTATATCGCTGATTAATCACAATACCTTAATTAAATCGTATTACATTTTTAATTGAAGTAAAAATGACAAGAATTCATTCTGAAAAAAAAACTTCTCAAAAGCGGCGGCCATTAAAACAAACTTACAAATTATGGTTGTAAATTACTCAAAAAATAACAAAATAAACAAACAAACAATTCATACGATACGTAGAGAAATGATAAAAATGGTAGAAAAAAAAACATACAATACGGAAAGTATGCTGTATTAAAAAATAAAGAATATACAATTTATTTTAAATCGACCAGTCAGTCAGAACCAATCGCGGTCAAAAGTCGACGATTGTCTGTACTGTGGAGCACTTTATCAAGCATAAATGTGGGTGTAATTTGGATAATTGATAAAAAGAAAAGTTAAAAAGAATGTTAAGCATGAATTCTTTCCAAATATTTTCTATAATTTTCACAAATTTGGCCATTTTTGCTTCCCAAGTATGGAGTTATCAAAGCACAAACGTAGAAAACAATAATCACATCCAGAAGCAATGTATTATCCTTGCATATCACAATTTTTGTGTGAATATAACGGACAACTTAATAAAACTGAAATTGTGATAAATTGATGGGTTTAGACTGACTATTGTAATGAGTTGTTTTGAGAAAGTATATGTGAAGCGTGGTCCTGTACAAGGAATCAGAAAAACTAAGCTCAAGCCCAATCTTGAGAATGCCTCAACTTGCTTATTTAAAAGATAAAAATGGGAAAATATGAATAAATTTTGCGCATTGCAGTAAATTTAGTAAAAAAATCTAATTAAAAACGCATCACGTGATAATAAAAGTTATTTAACCATAGCATGGAATATTACTTATATTAGCCTTTATATAACTATTACTGTTAACTTTGAGGTTTATGGAACCTTTAAAGGTCCACCTACCACTCCCAAGACATGGCACATACTGCAAGATAAAGTAACATAGTTTGAATGCTTAAAGTAAATATACACTTGCTACGACATCTAGCAATTGGATTTGAATAAATACCTTTTTAATTCTCGGCCAACTCTTGTTCATCACTTTTCGCATCGGTCTCCTGCTGCCGTTTGAGCGTCGAAGAGATGACGTCGTCTCGATTTTGCAACTCTGTTCTGTCTAATTTCTCTCGGTCGTCCAGCCTATCCAAAAGTGTGAGCAAAACATCCTTAAAAGCCACATTATCGCCCTTGTAGATGGGAAAGTCCAAGTCGGCGATCTGGTCTGCATTTGGTTTGGCAATCTGCAATGGTGGTGGCATTGCATGCAAAAACTCCGAAAGATCATCGCAAGCAATGTAGCCGGTAGCATCCGGGTCGAGGATTTTCCAAGCAGTCTCAAATTCTTCCAGAGCGTCGTCGGAAAGATTCATGCGTCGCTTCCGGTTCAAAAGATGGTAATGCTCCAGGAAGAGAACTGCGCCGGCTTCTAACAAAACCAGGTAAAATACTGCCAGGAAGCTGAGAATGAACCAACGGCTGCCTTCGTAGCTCTGGATGACGATGTCCCAACTGCTGCCGAAGCCCATCATGGCCAAACACAGCATCGCAGAGCCAAGATATGAAAAATCCACGTGATCAGTGAGCTCGGAATCAATTGAAGTGTGTGGGTACATTACAATGGCCATGCTGGCATAAGTTAAAATAAGAACGAACAGTAGAAAAGCGACGTTGTTGAGGGCCGTGAGATAAAGCATCAATCGAGAAGCAATCCGTCGAACCCATTTCAGCCAACGCACCAAACGTATGATTCGGAGCAAGCTTAATATCAATGGCGTCGAAATGTATTGGGGGAAGAACGGATGTAGAAAATACACTATAAAAAATAAAATGTAGCTACATCAATGACCCAACGGGCAGGACAAGCTTATACTTATAAGGCAGTAACAAAAGTACAACACGGATTGTTACAACAAAGTGACACAAATATCTAGCGTTTAAAAAAAAATGCCTACATAAGCACTGCTTTTAACAATGCATCGTTATACGGCTTACCAAAAAAAGAAATGACCACGACAGCAAGATCGTAAATGTTCCAACGCCGATTGGAAAAATTGCGGCCGAAAGCAGCAATTCTCAGCATCACTTCCAGCACAAACGCCAGATAAAAAAGGATATCGATATAAAAAATCGCCACGTCCATTAATATGCTTGCCTCAAGCGTAATACATGCCAGACCAATGGCGTTAATGGATGTCACGAGTATGACCATGAGCTTGAATTGTGAGCTGAACACTAGCTGATATGCAAAACGCCTTAGTCGCCACTAGAAAATAATTAATTGTTATTGAAATAAACAAAAACTCTGTTATTGCTGGAGGGTAAGAAAGCATGTGAAAAATGGTTGTAAAAATCCTGAGATTTTTAAACCCAAAGATGTATTTAAAATTCGAACAACTTAGGGTAAAATTTTCACAGAGGACCTAAGATTGTATTTCTTGTATGAAAATTAGTAAAATTTCTCATAACTTTACATATAAACTTTGGGTGACATTCATATTTAGGGGAGCAAAAGTATATTTAAAAATAATTCTCAATGGAACGTAAATAACTTTGTAAAACATAAAATATACATATTTCAAACATACTTGGCTGCAATTTTATTTAATTCTATGGGCACGCACCTCTGGGCATGGCGGAACTTTTACCGGACATATGAAGAAACTGCCCTTTTTCATAGCAAATTCTTTCCTTTGATCTTCGGTCATTAGAATTTCAATGTATCCTCCAGCTTGCAAAGAAATAAATCATAACCGTTTGAAACAGGTACTTAATCGCCGATAATAATAAAAACTAGATAATTACGAAAATTCAGGTTTTCGAGAAAAATCCTGATACGGTTATAACCAACGTTTCGAAATAATTTCACAATAAATTATAAGCATGCCAAAAGTTTAACAAATATATGCCGTATACTTATCTGTTTTCGTTGTTCATTATTTTTTTTCAGAAATGTGGCTAATATGAGTGTAAAACAGCAAAGCACTCCCAGGATGAAAAAGGAAATGTAATACCAGCTCATTGCCAAATTCACATCTCTCGCAGGTTGCATATCCACCTAAAATACAAATATATGCTCTAACTATAACTTTCAAGTTCAGATAGACCTTGCGAGTAAAACGCTAAATATATCTAGCCGTAATAATGTACACTCGACCCCATTCCCTTCTAAATCAACATTTCTGCTTTCGCTTTCACTTTGTCGTTTGATGAATTTTGTGCCCATTTTGCCATCCACAGCCTCAGTCTACCGGCTAAAGGCGCTTACCATAGTATAGCATTATCATCAGTTTGTAACATAGTATATACTCACACCACGAGAGTCCATGGTGCTATACATGATAGTTAACCACCCTTTCATTGAGGCCTAATTAAAAAGAGAGCAATATTAAATTGTACAAATAAATATGTGAGTCCGTCATTTACACCATAGCACGCTGGATTTTGACAATTACTCACCACTTGTATTAAGGACCCAAACGCATTGCCAATATCATCAAAATTATAATAGGACGCCATCCAGTGAATGTTCGAGTTGTTATCATAGGCGGCAAGGCACTCGCGTTTGTTATTGACTTCGTAGAATGGCAATATGCTTTCGTCGATAGCATTCATACAAAAGAAAAGGCCTCCACTGAACATCTGAACGCCCCAAATGGCAAAAAACAACCAAAGTATTCCACATGCCAATACTACATCTAAGAGCGAGGATAGTTTGTTCAAGGTAGCAGAGACAACAACCTGTTGAAGATAAAGGCAATGCAAGCTCGAGAAATCACCGATAGTGGCAGAGACACGCTATTTGGGCAACTAAGTGTAACATCACAACAATCACGGAATTTACAAATTTCATCAAGTTTATGAATGTGCATGGATGAATACAAAAGCCAGCTTTACCCGCAAACGCTTTTTTCGAGGAATAAGTTTGAGGGGTCGAAATCCCAGTGGAAGCAAGAAGGAATAACCTGTCAAAGGCGTTACCACCAGCGCAATCAAATGAAGCTGAAAAAATTAAACAGCAATGAGATAAATAAGCTAAATGCTTAAAAACATGCAATTCAACATTGCGACTGCTTATTAATGGTTAGGATAAAATATTATTCAAAATACAACCCCAGAAATCAAATCACAATGGGATTAATAGTTTAATAAAACTCACCAAGGTAATCAGAAAATCGAAGACATGCCAACCATTGGCAAAGTATTTCTTGCAACCATGACCAAACATTTGCAAACATATTTCCAAAGGATATATGACAAGCACCAAATAGTTCATGACATAGAATATCATGTGCAAATAAAAATAAACAAGTTTGTAATCGCGCCAAGCCTGAAATAATAAAATCACGAGGTTGGTAAGATGTACAATGCAAATTAGAGAATTAAATTCTTTTACCTGCGAGAAACAGCTCAGTATAATGAAAGTGGTCATCCCATAATCAAAGTATTTATTGAGTATTAAACGTAGAGACCAGCTCCTGAAATTTCTCCAAGTTCTCCAAAACGGTGTAAGATCAGTGGAAACCGATGCTGCTGTGGTGGATCCTTGGTACGGAGATTTACAACAAGGCAGGAATTTGTAACAAGCATCACACCAACATGGGGCAATTGCATCCTCGCCAACTGAATTATATGATACATTAGTGTTAAACCAAGAAATTAGCGCATTTCCACATCATACATACATGTTAATTGCACTTCTCGTGACGCTTTGGCCTGATCCTCGTCAGCAGACATGTCAAATAACTCCTCTCGAGATTTCTCTACAGTCTGTTCGTCCAAACTAAAAAAAAAAAAAACACGTTATTACTATACTTAATGAAAATGCAATACAACCAAGGATATGTAAACGTAGTTTCATTTAAATTCAAAGGTCTTTAATGAGGGGAGCTTTCCTAACACTTACCGCTTTGGACGCCAAAACCTAGAACAGCACAAGCAACCCTTCTTTATGATGGCTATTAAATTATGATGGTGGACAGGCTCTGTCTCGTTGAAGTCGTTACTGTTAAGGGCAACTGCCAGCATTGTTGCGAACAAAGCAAACAACTAAAACAAGCAATTCCGTCAGAAAAATTACAAACCATAAACATTGAACTTATAAAATTCGAGACAACTCAACAAAAAACACTTGCCGCTAGATTTCCGACGAAGATGACTCCAAAGAAATAGGGTATGCAGTACAATCCATGGCTCCCGGGTAAGCAATCCCAAAGCGATTCAATCCATTCCCCGCATAACATTCGAAACACCGTTAAGACTGAATTCATTCCGGTTTTGAAATTCCAACGGGAGTATGAGAAGTCGCCATCCAAATAGTGGTACTTGAAAATTCCCTCCGCCATCTTTACAAATGTGATTGTTACAATGCATAAAGCCCAAACGTTCGTTTTACATATTTTCATCAAGTCGCCGAAATAAGGCCACCACCCGGTCAACCGAAATATTCTAAGGACTCTAAACTTAAATTAAATAAAAAGTTGGAAATGTTAATCACAAATAACCAGTGTTTATGCAGCCGACATATCTCTATTCAAATTCGATTTCATCTTCAAGATAAAATGAGCTAGGTAACCATGCACATATGGCACTTACCAGTCTAAAAATCGATAAACCAAAGATGAACGAAAACAGATATTCAATTATGAGAAAAACTACGACGAAAAAGTCTAAGCGGTTCAACGAATCCTTGAAGTAATGCCTGGGGCTCAATGCAAGTATCTTTAAAACTGCCTCGACGAGGTAGACCAAGCCGAAGAGCTAAAATCATAAAACGACACAACGTGAATTATTTAGTGATTATTTTAGGAATTATTTTAGCGACAATATCAACATTATCAAAATAAATTACCAATTCACTAATATGGAGGACATAATAAAAGTTTACAGGCATGTGGTGATGATCTAGGATCATAACGACGACGTTCGCAAATATGCACAGCCCAATAAAAACATTGAAGTAGATGCTTAGAACGACGGTTTTGAGCTTGTTTTGAAGTCCCACCCAACATGGACAGCAATTCCAATCACAGAAACGATCCATCAAAGGCATACAGAAACGGCCAAAGGGACTTCTTCGGCGTTTGTATACGTGGGAATTTTCCTCGACGATATTATCATCTACTAAAAGAATGCAATTATTGCTACCAAATAATCTTTGCCTTATAGCATGCTCAATCTAATCAATGATTTTCCATGGTACCGTTGATCAAAATACAGTCATGGAAAAATAAATCAAAACGGCTGGTAAAACTCACCTTTTTGATTGCTTCGTGCACTTGTGCTAACACATTCCAGTATAATAGCATCCTCTTCACCTTTCAAAACAAAACAAAAATGGCTTGTTATTTCCTATGATAAAAGTAAGGTAATCCGCACACACATACCTTCTTTGGTCTGATTCAGTGGATCAATGTTCATTAAAGAAACATCAACGGCTTGAGAGAAATCCTTTACTTCGATCCCTTTACTCGCTTTCTCCTTTTCGGAGGCTTCCAAGTCATCTGATTTCTGCACTCTAACATTCCTTTGAACTGTCCTCTGGAAATTGTCATATACTACATTAGCGCCATTATTGCATGATACAAATACCAACAATTCCGTTTAAATACTGATATCTTGATATCGTGATATAAATTGATTAACTGACCTTTTCCTTAGGCTTTTTTCCTTCAAGTATTTCCAGCAATTCGGTAATTCCAATGGCGATATAAGCTAGCAGTAAGTTGACATAATAGTAACCACCATACACAATCACTGTCAGGATGAAAGGAAATTCCTTAGGGCCTAAAGCAGATTGAATCTAAATTGATAAAAGAGGCATGTTGACCATATCAGAGCTATGATTTATTTTAATTGGAACTTATTTAACAACCCCCAAGACCAATTTTCCACATGCAGATCAAGCAAATGGAAGAGGAAATGGGTAATGACGAAAACCACAATCAGGATATCCAACCAGGTGGATAAAACATAACCAATAAACCACCAAATTTGGTAAATCAATGTTATTGGAATTCACTGTGCAACTAAAGACGCTGAATATCTTCATACCTGCATGTAAAGCCCGTCCCAATAGTCTCGTGCCATCAGTCGCATGATTGACATTGCTGCTAACGGAAAATTATCAAAGCTTGTGTAGCCATTGTCCGGATTTTCCAAAGAG
This sequence comes from Julus scandinavius, assembly GCA_034696685.1. NCBI lineage: Eukaryota > Metazoa > Arthropoda > Diplopoda > Julida > Julidae > Julus > Julus scandinavius. The sequence continues at coordinate 46,010 of JAQGAE010000130.1, read as the reverse complement.
CTCATGCAGATAAAATTATCTGGGCAAGCTCTACATTAATAATAACAGCTCGTGTGACTAATACATCCATCATATGACAACTTTTGATATCGAGGAACTTGTATAACTTTTACTTTACCTTGATCCGCTAACATTTCCACACACATACGGCAATTCGGTTACATTTATCTTCGAAACGTTTAAGTTTGGTGGGCTTGGGCCCACATATGTTACATTATGGTACACCATAGGAACTATGCTGTTTGCTAAATTGAGTAAAAACAAGAGAAATACGTTAAATCCACAGCAAGAAACCAACATGGCTGTGAATAAAAGTATGCTATGCTTACTCAAATTCTGTTGGATGCATCTGTTCATCAGATGACCTGAAAAAAACTGCTGTGCATATATGGTGAAGAACAAAAATAGAAATGCGCCATAAAGGAAAGGGTCCTTCATCCGATGTAGGCTACGAAACATCCAAGAGTAAGTCAACCTGGAGTCTTTGTGACGAAACAAGAAGAAAATATTGGTTGTGCCAATCTGTCCAATTTTAAATGCTCAGGTTCAAACATGACTCTGAATTATTGCAGAATTTCCCTAGATACTTGAGCAAAAATGTGGCAAAGCAGTAATTTTTTCAAAATAATTGCTGAAAGATTTAACTGACTAGTACACTTTTTCCTGGTCCAAACAAACCTCGACAGTTTGAAAGGGAATGAAAACTCACGTGTAAAGCAATGAATTAGCCGCAATATCCTGAGACTGTGAATGGGATGAACGTGCTCATGATGTGTCATTAAACCAAGGATCAACCTTTGTAAAAATATAAAGAAATGCTTATTATAAATTCCAATTACCATTTGTAGTAATTTTCCTTATAAGATGATTATAACAGACACATACCCGACTGGTGTCAAAAGAAAGTCGATCCAGTTCCACGGATTTCTTAGGTAGGAAAATGGTTGCATGAGAAATCCACGTGCAATTATTTTCAAATTCATTTCCACAGCAAAAATTACCAAGAATGGCAAGCTAGAAACAATAATTTGAACACAATAATCGAGACTTTAGTAACAGTCATCACACAGCAATAGTAGAATGTATAAAATGTATCTTACTGCCAATCGTTGATATACATTAGTCGGTGAAAGATTGCGTATGCAATGATGGTTATAATTATGAAAATCCTGAATGTCCAGTGAGTTGTCGCTCGGATGCAAAACCATCTCAGCCAATTCAAAGGAGTAAGCATATACAAGGATTTCATAGAACTGAAGCGGTGAATTACCCAATTATTTCCAATGACGATAAATGTCTACAACAACAACAAAAAATATAATACAATATTTCCCCAAATCGACAATGACTTTTTAAACCATATATCTGCTATTGTGGAGAAGAATGACTGTATTTACAGAAAAAGCTTAGCATTGGTTTTATAAAAAATAAAAACTTAAGCCCATTTCATTATTTGTTCATAGATATTTTAACAACTGTATTTTAAAACTTATTTTCAAACAACAAACAAAAAAGTGTAAAATCTGCTTAAAATACTAAATGGTAATTTTATCTAGTATATAAAAGATATACATATACCGAATATTTAAAATTGAAATTAATTCTCGCGAAATTCAGTTGTTGGTAAAGCATTCTAATAACTCACATTCTTGTTGCCATAAAATGGGTCGATTTCATGAATTAGTCTTCCGAATAACTGGTCTGGAAAGCCATTTCTCAAGTATTTGGGTAATGGCATCCCATCAGCAAGACTGACATCAGGTTTCGAGTTGATTTTCACGACATATTCATCAACGGTGTCTTCAACGATTTGGGGTTCTTCGGTTAACTCTCGAAACATTTGATGGTCAAAGCCATCACTGATTTCCCCAAAGCTTGCCATTTTCTACACAAGAGCGTCAAATAGAAGTCAGCTTAAAAATATCCTTGACCAGAACAATTTCCAACTGAGCTTTGTAACTTTGTTCAAGAGTGACAAGGGCAAACATGAATTTCTTTTGAAATGGTTTTCAGGATGAATTATTTCACTTTGACAACAGCAAACCCTGACAACCCACATGAACTTAGAAACAGGATGTTGCGTTTAATAATGGGCTACCCAGTTATTATTCGTGATACATTAATGTAGTTATGAATTAAATTAACTGAACTAAAATTATAATCTATCTGGTTGGTCACATCCCACATCAACCGGAATTAGAGAATATATAGTTGGGCATTTTACTAGCTCCTTTTATTATGTTAATGTAATGATAAATTTAAACCTAAATTGACACATTTCTAAAACCATTTTGCAAAGGAATCTCTGAAAAAAAAAGTGGTTATCAAATAAACCTGTTTACAAATGTTGCAACATTTTAACAAATATAATTTGGGAAATACGAGGCCTGTACAAAATTTGAAAAATGACACTGAGAAAGTTTAAGTTTTGGTTTCTACCAAGAATTTCACTTGAGCAATTCACTTGCGTTCACTTGAGTAAATTTTCATCAAGAGCATTTGTAAAGAAATATTTTATTACCAGATCCGACAACTATGCATCAAGTGACTGAAGCAAAGACAAGAAAACATAAAGCTTGATTTTGTGCACCCCAAGTGGTCCCCCAATTAAATAATAATTTAAAAAAGGATCATATTTCCACTTTTGGCTCTTAAATAATAATAAACGAAGCCTACAATATCCGCTTCTTCCCATCCTTTAATTCGTTCTGTTATTTAATATGTTTGTTTATAATTTTGATGACCTACATTCTTAATTTGGCAAAACGAGCTTTTGATTAAGTATTAAAGCGTGGGTTAGCTATTTAGTCAACACTTTGAGGCGACATTCATTCCTATTAGTGTAACACAATTCAAGAGTCAATTAATTTTTTTTCCATGAAAAATATATTGATGATAGGAATGCGACTCCAGTCGATGCAACACAATTTTTGACACAAAAATAACGAACAGTAGACCCATTGCGGTTAAAGTTTCAAAAAATGTTCGTTAAGATTAAACAATCTTTGCATAAATGCAACCGAAAAAGATTTTTTTTAAACTTACCAATTTCTTTATCGTCAGCAATATTGGTAATCTCTCTCGATTAAGCACTCATTGAAAAATCCGCCGATTTACTTGGGTTTGGTGAACATGATGCTTTAGTTTCGATTGATTTTCCTCCACAGATTGGTTCAAAAGATGGTTCGATCAGTGTTGTCCCACCAAAACAGCCCAACAAACTGCTATCTTCCTTCGACTGCAACTTTGTACCCTGGTAGCGCAGTGCTTGGGTGGCAGATGTGGTGTACTGTTGCTGCATCAATACGTCCCACATTAAATTACTCTAGGAAAACGCATCCGGCCATATGAAATTAAGAATGATAATTTGAAAGTTCATTTCAACAATATAGATACACAACATGCTTTTCTATCCTAGGGTAGTGAATGAATAATTTCATTAGCCCAAACTAGGACAAGGATATTTATTCTAACAAGTAGATTGATAATTTTAATGAAAAATATAGTGGAACTGTTGACAAATTTAAATTATAGTTTACACAAAACAAAGATGATGAAATTTTTACGTTGTGGGAAACTTATATTATCGTACTAGGAATGCTCAGTAAATTTGGGCTAGTTTATTGTGAGTCGGTTCAAGTTGTATAATAACGCAAACAAAATAGCATTAATTTCTTTTCAGTAGACAACAGAAAAAAACGAGGAAAAATTGTGGTAAAAAAATTATTGACTGACCTATAATGACCCACGGGTAAATTTAAAGTTTTTTTTAGAAATACTTACATAAACCATGAAGTGGACAAAGAATAACACTTCATACAATATCCAGCAGCTCGATACACACTGCAGAGCATACTGAAAAATTAAAAAACGCATTATATCTTGATGTAACATTTAGAAAATAAAAAAGGCTCTTGACAAAGCATAGACAAAAAACATGAAATTTTATAAACAAAATGCATAAAGAAAACTATGTTCAATTTAACATTTAACATATTGCACTGATTACAGTGACAGTTGTTTTACCGCAGAGCGGCACAGAATTTGGGCAATGGAATCCATTTCGCAAAATGTCCAATGCGAGTGAAAACTAAGGTTTCCTCCTTTCAAATTGAGATTTGCTTGAATATGCGTTTTTAATATTTTCTGCAAAAATAACTAAGTGTGTGGTAATTAAAAACACAAGACAATTAGTGAACAAAGTTTTCATTGCATTATTCAAAACAAATTTACATATACTTTTTCTGTTAAGTTTACATTCCCACATGTGCTCATATTGCACACATATGCACACCGTGGCACAAAGTTACCAAAAAAAAGTAAATAGAAACGCATCATGTAATAGAAGGAAATAGAAATTATTAAACCAGAGCATGGTATATTAGCATCTATATAACTACTGCTGTTAACTCGGGGTTAATGGCACCTCCAAAGGACCATGTGCCACGCCCAAGAAATGGCCCTGCAAATAAAGTAACATAATTTAAATGCTCAACGTACATGTATACGTGCTACGACATCTAGCCATTGGATTTCAATAAATACCTTTTTAATTCTCGACCAACTCTTGTTCATCACTTTTCGCATCGGTCTCCTGCTGTCGCTTGAGCGTTGAAGAGATGACGTCGTCTCGATTTTGCGCCTCTGTTCTGTCGAGTTTCTCGCGGTCGTCCAGCCTATCCAAAAGTGTAAGCAAAACATCGTTAAAAGCCACATTATCGCCCTTGTAGATGGGAAAGTCCAAGTCGGCGATCTGGTCTGCATTTGGTTTGGCAATCTGCAATGGTGGTGGCATTGCATGCAAAAACTCCGAAAGATCATCGCAAGCAATGTAGCCGGTAGCATCCGGGTCGAGGATTTTCCAAGCAGTCTCAAATTCTTCCAGAGCGTCGTCGGAAAGATTCATGCGTCGCTTCCGGTTCAAAAGATGGTAATGCTCCAGGAAGAGAACTGCGCCGGCTTCTAACAAAACCAGGTAAAATACTGCCAGGAAGCTGAGAATGAACCAACGGCTGCCTTCGTAGTTCTGGATGACGATGTCCCAACTGCTGCCGAAGCCCATCATGGCCACGCACAGCATCGCAGAGCCAAAATGTGCAAAATCCACGTGATCTGAGAGGTCGAAATTAACTGGAGTGTGTCGGTACATCACAAAGCCCATGCTGGCGTAAGTTAAAATAATGACGAACAGCAAAAAAGCGACGTTGTTGAGTGCCATGAGATAAAGCATCAATCGAGAAGCGATCCGTCGAACCCACTTCAACCAACGCACCAAACGTATGATTCGGAGCAAACTTGACAGTAATGGCGACGGAATGTATTCGGAGAAGAATGGATGTAGAGAATATACTATAAAAAACAAAACGTCTATGTCAATGGACTACCCAAAACGAATGATAAACTCATACTTCAGGCATTAGCAATATTTGAAAAAATGTAACAATTAATAAGCAGAAAAAATTCTAATGTGAATACTGTCTCATTATTTAGTTTTGCACAGAGAACTTTCAGAAAAACTAAAAAGCATAACAATTACAAAATGGATTTATGAAACAAGGTGACAGAAATGTCTTACATTGGAAAAAAAAATTCTAACATAAGCATTATTTTTAAACCAAACCTTAAAAAATGCCTTTTGAAAGTTTAGTAGAAGACGAAATTTTGGAAAAATCAGAATGTTCTTATTTCTAATACTCAATTACACACATGAGTACCTGTATTCACTTGTAATCCTCTATCAATCTCGCGATCATACAGCAAATAACATTACTATTTAACTTATTTAACTTACAGAAAATAGAAATGATCAAGACGACAAAATCGTATATGTTCCAATGCCGGGAGAAAAAATTGCGGCCAAAAGCAGCAATTCTCAGCAGCACTTCCAGCATAAACACCAGAAAGAAAATCACATCGATGTCAAAAATGGCACCGGCCATTAATATGCTTGCCTGGAGTGTAATACAGGCTAGACCAATGGCGTTAAATGCTGTCACCACGATGACCATGAGCTTGAATTTGGAGCTGAACACTAGCTGATATGCAAAACGCCTAGGCAGCCACTAAAGAACCATTAGTTATGATTGCAATTAATAGATACTCAATGAACCTGGAGCGTAACAAAGCATGCACAAGTCCAAATTGTTGTCTTTAGAATTCAAACACGTATATTTGTTATGGATGTAATTTTTACAGACGATAAAATTTACAGAAATAAAATTCATATTTAGGAAGAAAAAAAAGCGAAACTCCAAATTAAGTTGCTGTCGAACCTTAATTATTTCTCAAAACTAAAATAAAAAATGTAATACTTTTTTAAAGCAAAAATCCATAAGCAAGAGGAGGAATTAATTCTCCTTGGGGAAAGAAATGTTTCAACATACTCAGATGCAATGTGACTTAATTCTACCGACAAGCACCAAGCAACTTACCTCTGGGCGTGGCGAAACTTTTATCGGAGATATGAAGTGACTGCCCTTCTTTACGGCAAATGTTTCACGTTGTTCTTCGGTCATAAGAATTTCAATGTATCCTCCAGCTTGCAAAGAAACAAATGAAAACTATAAAATTATGGGAATTTAGGTTTTCGAGAAAATACGGTTATAATCAATGTTTCGAAATAATTTCACAATAAATTATAAGCATGCCAAAAGTTTAAGAAACATGTGTCGTATACTTATCTGTTTTCGTTGTTCGTTATTTTTTCTCAGAAAGGTGGCTAATATGAGTGTAAAGCAGCAAAGCACTCCCAGGATGAAAAAAATAATGAAATACCAGCTTTTTTCCAAGTTTACTTCTACCACAGGTTGTATATTAGGCTAAAATAAACAAATTAGCTTTAACTATGACTTTCAAGCTTACATAGATCTTATGAGCAACACGCTAAATAGCTGTAACAATGAACACCAGAACCCATGCATTTCCCTTCTTTATTTAACACAAATTTGTGACGTATACTCACCCCAATGGAATCAAAGGCGTCATGCATGATAGATATCCACCCTCTCATTAAAGCCTAAAACATGTCAATATTAAAATGCATGCAGGTGAATATGTGAGCCAGTAATTTACACTCTAGGACACTGGATTTAGGCAATTACTTACCACGTGTATTAAGGACACAAAAGCATTGCCTACATCATTAAAATGATAATATGACAGTTGCCAGGAAGTGCTCGAGTTGCTGGTTGCATTGCCAATGGATTCGCAATCCCTAATGTCATAGATTTCGTATAACGGCAATTCGGTATCACTCACACACGAGTAGAAGCGTCCACCGAACATTGCAACGCCGCAAATGGCAAAAAACAACCAAAGGATGCCACATGCCAACACTACATCCAAGAGCGAGGAAAGTTTGTTTAATGTGGCAGAGACAACAACCTGTTGAAGATAAAAGCCAATTCAATATTAAAAAATCATCGATAGGGTCAGAGATTGTATGATATGCATATACAGTAGAACCTTGTTAAAACGTTTTTCAAGGGACCTACATTTTCGAACTTCTTAACCAAGAGCATGAGTGTAACTTGTACAATAAAAATATGGACTTAACACCTAATTCGCGTCATTAACGGTTTGTTTTTAACATTATGTTAAATATCTCTCAGTTGAGAGATTATTTGTACATTTGTTGGGTTCTAGGGGAAATGCGTGAAAAGACACATGAGTTCACACACTCAAACCTACCCAACTAACCTAATCTAACATCACCTAAGCTAAACTAACCTTCCATAATTTTAAAATTATAAGTTTTGATTTTATCATGTGAATGAATACAAAAACAGCTTACCCGCAATCGCCTTGATCGAGGAATAAGTTTTAGGGGTCGAAATCCCAGTGGTAGCAAGAAGGAACCTGTCAAAGGTGTTACCACTAGTGAAATAAGATGAAGCTGAAAATAAGATCACATCATAGAGATTAATACGATAAATGCACATTATCTTGCAATCCAACATTGCAACTGTTTATTGACAGCTAGGATAAAATATCAGAAATCCAACCCTAGAAAGGACATCACAATGGGATCGATAGTTTAATAAAACTCACCAAGGTAATCACAAAATCGAAGACATGCCAACCATTGGCAAAGTATTTCTTGCAGCCATGACCAAACATTTGCAAAGATATTTCCAAAGGATAGATGATAATGACAAAATAGTTCATAACATAAAATACCATATGCAAGTAAAAACTGTCAAGTTTGTAATCGTTCCAAGCCTGAAATGACAAAATCACGAGGTTGGAAAGATGTCTAATCCAAATGAGAGAATTAAATTTATTACCTGCGAAAAACAGCTCAATATAATGAAAGCGGTCATCCCATAATCAAAGTATTTATTTCGTATTAAACGTAGAGACCTGCTCCTGAAATTTCCCCAAGTTCTCCAAAACGATGTATGATCGGTGGAAACCGATGCTGTGGTGGATCCTTGGTACGGAGACGTACAACAAGGCAGGAATTTGTAACAAACATCACACCAACATGGTGCAACCACGTCCTCGCCAACTGAAATATATGATACATTAGCGTTAAACCAAGAAATAAATTCAGTGCATTTCCAAGTCATGCTTACATGTTAGTTGCACTTCTCTAGATGCTTTGGCCTGATCCTCGTCAGCAGACATATCAAATAATTCTTCTCGAGATTTCTCTGCAGTCTGTTCATCCAAACTGAAAAAAAACAAAAACCCAAAAAAACAACGTTATTACTACTTAACGAGAATGCAATACAACCAAGGGTATGTAAACGTAGTTTCATTTAAATTTAAAGGCGAGGCAAGTTTTTTTACCACTTACCGCTTTGGACGCCTAAATCTAGAACAGCACGAGAAACCCTTCTTTATGATGGCTATTAAATTATGATGGTCGACAGGCTCTGTCTCGTTGAAATCGTTACTGTTAAGGGCAACTGCCAGCATTGTTGCGAACAAAGAAAACAACTAAAACAAGCAATTCCGGGCCGTCAGAAAGATTACAAACCAAATACACTGTACTCATAAAATTCGAGACATCTTAACAAAAAACACTTGCCGCTAGATTTCCGACGAGGATGACTGCAAAGAAATAGGGTATGCAGTACAATCCATGGCTCCCGGGCAAGCAATCCCAAAGCGATTCAATCCATTCCCCGCATATTATTCGAAACACTGTTAACAGGGAATTCATACCAGTTCTGAAATTCCAACGTGACTGTGAGAAGTCACTATTCAAATAGTGGTACTTGAAAATTCCCTCCGCCATCTTTGCAAATGTGAATGTTACAATGCACATAGCCAAGACGTTCGTTTTACATATTTTCATTAAGTCGCCGAAATAAGGCCACCACCCGGTCAACCGAAATATTCGAAGGACTCTAAACTGAAATTAAATAAAAAGTTGGAAATGTTAATCCCAAATAACCAGTGTCTATGCAACCGACATATCTCTATTCAAATGTGATCTTATCTTCAAGATAAAATGAGGCAACCATATGGCACCTACCAGTCTAAAAATCGATACACCAAGAAAGTGCTCAAACACAAATTCAATGATGAGAGAAACAACGACAAAAAAGTCTAAACAGTTCAACGAATCCTTAAAGTAATGCCTGGGGCTCAATGCAAGAATCTTTAAAATTGCCTCGACGAGGTAGACCAAGCTGAAGAGCTGAAATTTTAAAAATACATGGATCGAGTAAATTAGTGACTTCTGCAGTCTATACCTCTACAGAAATATCAATATTAACAAAAGAAATTACCCATTCACCAGTGTAGATAACATGTTCAAAGCCAACAGTGATGTTGTGATGATATAGGGCCATCAAGACTATGTTCACAAAGATACACAGCCCAATGAAAAAGTTGAAGTAGATGCTCAGAACGACGGTTTTGAGCTTGTTTTGAAGTCCCACCCAACATGGACAGCAATTCCAATCACAGAAACTATCCACCAGAGGCATACAGACACGGGCAAAGGGACTTCTTCGACGTTTGTATACGTTCGAATTTTCTTCGGCGATATTTTCATCTACTAAAATTATTATTAAGAAATTTTTCATGATAGAAAAAGCATTCAACATACACACTGCAGCATTCTTTATCACATGCAATTTCAAGCCCGTGAAATGGTGACAAATTTAAATTTACAATACATTCTCAAAATATTTCAATCTCAAATTTGTATCAGTTGAAAAAGCATTGAAATCAGACCAAATTAGTTATTAACCGCAATTATAAAAACAAATTAAAGCTAATTAGTAAAGTTAAATAGTAAGATCACATAATTTCTACATATTTTAGATTTAATATATCACAAATAATATCTGGGTAGCCCTTTATTAAATGTGTCATCCCCATCCTCAAACTCACCTCTTAGATCACTTCGTGCACTTGTGCTAACACATTCCAGTATAATAGCATCCTCTTCACCTTTTATCACATAAAAATAATTCGTTATTTCCTAAAATTTTATTTGAAGGATGAAAGTATGGACTTCTTCTGCACACACATACATACCGTCTTTACTGTGATTTGATGCATCAATACTGATTAAAGAAACATCAGTGGCTTGAGCCAAATCCTTGTCTTCGATTCCGTTACTTGCCTTCTCCTTTTCGGAGGCTTCCAAGTCATCTGATTTCCGCACTCTAACATTCCTCTGAACTTTCCTCTGGAAATTTTAATATTCTGCATTAACGCCATTACTTTCTGATACAAATTTCAAAAATTCCATTTAATTGTTGAACATCTAAGAGATCGTCTACTTTCTATTTCAGATCAAGCTTATGAAAAGAAATGCTGATTGCTTTCAGTTGATAAACAGTCATGAAAAATGAGTCAGTGATGGCATGAGAATCTTGAAATACCTTAATACCTTAGGCTTTTTTCCTTCCAGTATTTCCAATAATTCGGTAATTCCAATGGCAATGTAAGCTAGCAGTAAGTTGACATAATAGTAACCACCATACACAATCACGGTCAGGATGAATGGAAAATCCTTAGGGCCAATAGACGAGTGAATCTAAATAAATGAAAAACGCATGATTTTTTATAACTGGCACTTATTTAACAACTTTCAAGACCTAATTGCCACATACAAATCAACAAATGGAAGAGAGAAAATGGGAAATTGTTTTTAGAGAGGAAGAAATTTGGTCGTAGCCAATTTTTAGAGGAACTACCCCAGGATTTTCCAAGAAACACCAGAGGAAAACCCATGAAAACCAGACACGTATTAGCCAACCCATTTGGGTTTCTAACACACGTTACCCAATTTCTAGACGGATAAAACATAGCCACTAGGCTACAGAATTCACTGCGTGACTAAGGACGCCGAATATATTCATACCTGCATGAAAAGCTTCTCCCAATAATCTCGTGACATCAGTCGCATGATTGATACTGCCGCTAACGGAAAATTATCAAAGCTTGTGTAGCCATTGTCCGGATTTTCAAAAGAATATTTGCAGATAAAATTATCTGGACAAGTTCTACATAAATATTGATAGTAGGTGTGATTAATAGATCTACCATATGACAATTTTTGATGTGAAAAGGTATTAGTTTTACCTTGCTCCGCTATGATTTCCACACACATACGGTAATTTGGTTACATGTATCTTCGAAACATTTAAGTTTAGTGGACCTGTGCTCACAAACGTTACATTATGGTACACCATGGGAACTATGCTGTATGCTAAATTGAGTAAAAGCAATAAAAACAACAAAAAAACAAGTTAAATCAACAGCAAGAAACCAGCTTGGTTGGGAATAAAAGTATGCTATGCTTACTCAAAGTCTCTTGGATGCATCTGTTCATCAAAACCCCTGAAAAAAACTGCTGTGCATATATGGTGAAGAACAAAAACAAAAATGCGCCATAAAGGAAAGGGTCCTTCATCCGAAGGAGGCTCCGAAACATCCAAGAGTAAGTCAACCTGGAGTCTTTGTGACGAAACAACAACAAAATATTAGTTGCGCCAATCTGTCCAAATTTAAATGTTCAGGTTTATACCAGACTCTGAAGAAAAAATTCCCCTAGATAGCCTTCAAAGGATTGAAAACTCACGTGTAAAGCAGTGAATAAGCCGCAGTAACCTGAGACTGTGAATGGGATGAACGTTATCTCGAGGTGCAATTAAACCGAGTGTAAACCTTTGTAAAAATATTAAAGAAACGCTTATTATAAATTCTAATTATCATTTCTAGTAAGTCCTCTTATAAGATGATTACAGCAGACACATACCCGACTTGTGTCAAAATAAAGTCTATCCAGTTCCACGGATTTCTTAGGTAGGAAAATGGTTGCATGAGAAATCCTCGTGCGATTATTTTCAAATTCATTTCTACAGCAAAAATCATCAAGAATGGCATGCTAGAAATAAAAATAAACGAGATTTTAGTAGCAGTTACTACATAGCGTGAGTAGAATGTAAAAAACGTATCTTACTGCCATCCGTTGCGACTCATTAGTGGATGAAAGATTGCATAAGCAATGATTGTTAGCAACATGAAAATCCTGAATGTCCAGTGAGTTGTCGCTCGGATACAAAACCATCTCAGCTGGTTCAAAGGAGTAAGCAGATACAAGGATTTCATAGAGCTGAAGCGATGAATTACCCAATTGCTTCCAACGACGACAAATGTCTACAACAAAAGCACAACAATTTCAAAAAGAAGAAGATTTAAACGTTTGCTGCTATAAAATATATGTTACAAGATTTCACAAGATTTATTAATAATGGTAGTATCATTCCTAGAAAAAATACATTGTTGAATTTTTTAAAAAGAAAACAAGCACTTTTCATTATTTGTTCATAGGTATTTTAAAACATCAAACAAGCAGGTGTAAAATCTGCTTAAAATACTACATGATATGTTTAGCTAGTATGCATCAAAGATGATAATATACTGTATATTTAAAATTGGAATTTCCACAAAATTCAGCTGTTGGCAAAACATGCAAATGACTCACGTTTTTGCTGCAATAAAATGGGTCGATTTCATGAATTGGTCTTCCGAATAACTGGTCTGGAAAATCGTTTCTCAAGTATTTGGGTAACGGCATCCCATCAGCAAGACGGACATCAGGTTTCGCGTCGATTTTCTCGGCATCTTCTTCAGCGGCGTCTTCAACGATTATTGGCTCTTCTGTTAACTCTCGAAACATTTGACCATCAAAGCCGGCACCGATTTCCCCAAAGCTTGCCATTTTCTACACAAGAGCATCGAACATAAGTCAGCTTAAAAACTCTCCTTGACCAGAACGATTTCCAACTGAGCTTTGTAACTTTGTTCAAGAGTGACAAGGGCAAACAGTATTGCTTTTGATATGGTTTTGAGGATGAATTATTTCACTTTGTCAACAGCAAACCCTAACAACCCCACATTAACTTAGAAGCAGGATGTCACATTTAATAAAGGGCAGCCCAGTTATTATTTGTGATATATTAATGCAATTATGAATTAAATTAACTGAGCTAAAGTTACAATCCATCTGGTTGGTCAGATATTCCACATCAACCAGAATTGGAGGATATAGTATGACATTAATACTATGTATCGTCTATTTCTGATTTCCACCCAGTATTTCACTTGGATTAAAGCGAAAGTTTTAAGCACAATCATTTGTATAGAAATGTTTTATTACCCGATCTGACTACTGTGTATCAAGTGACAGACGCATAGACAAGAAAACATAAAACTTGATTTTCATTTTACGCACCCTAAGTGGTCGCCCAATTAAATAATAATTTAAAAAGGATCGTATTTCCAGTTTTGACTCTTCTAAGTTTCTTTTACTCAGCTTAATATAATAAACGAAGCCTACAGCATCGCTGGTCTTCATAACCTTTACTTCGTTCTGTTATTTAATATGTTTGTTCACAATTTTGATGACCTACATTTAGAATTTGGCAAAATAAGCTTTTGATTAAGTAATAAAGCGAAGCAAATTTATCAACAATTTTGGTGTAACCCAATTCAAAGTTATATTTAAGTTTTTTTTTCATGAGAAAAAACAGACAATTTAAAGGAAACCAATTACCCAATTACTTTCAAAAATAAATTTAATAAAGCTAAATTTCATACTATTCGAAGAATGGCAAAGAACAGCAACAAATATAATGGTTCGTACTCGTCATATAAATTTTAAAAAATGATTCCCTCTTTTCTATTTGCATCCAAATGATGAAATTTCAATATCATTTCCTTGCTAGGTAAAGCGAAATGTGGAAAATATGCATTACAATCAATCTTTTAAATATGTCTGTCTGAGGAACAATTACTTATGCGATAGTTTCCTGTTTGCTGGGAATTTAATATATTTTACCCCAAAAGTTAATATAATTCCTAACCAAGTCTACTATTAGCAACACAATTTTTGACACAAGAAATTGCGATTAGAGTTCCAAAAACAGTTAGCACAAAAGCATGCATCTATTCAAATGCATGCATAAACTTTGTATGAATGCCATAGAAAAGCTTTTTCAAAACTTACCAATTTCTTATTCGTCAGCAATATCTTTGAACATTCCCAAGAAAGCACTCATTGGTAGAGACGACTGATTTACTTGAGTTAAGTGAAAACTGCTTCAGTATTGAATGGTTTTTATCCAAAGATAGTTGTAAAAGACTTGAGGCCGTGTTGTCCAACCAAACAGTCCAACAAACTGCTATCTTCATTCGTCAGCAACTTTGTACCCCGATAGCGCAGTTTTTGGATGGCAGATGTGGTGCACTGTTGTCGCATCAACACATCCCACATTCAATTACTCTAGTAAAACGCATCCGGCCATATGAAATTAAGAATGATAATTTAAAAGTTCATTTCAACAATATAGATACACAGCATGCCTTCTCAATCCTAGGGTAGTTTGGGAATAATTGTACTCACCCAAACTAGGACAAGGATATTCATTCTATCAACTAGATTATTAAATTCAATGCAACATGCAATGAAGCTGTTGACGAATTTAAATTTTAGTGTACACAAAATAAAGGTGAATTTAAGAATTTTTTGGATTGTGGACAACTCTGTTATATTACTGTACCATGAAAAAATTCATAAAGCAAACTATACTTTTTTAATATTAACAATTTATGAAACTTTACATTGCGGTGGCACAGTTTCCACACCCATTGTCACGGAATTTGGTTAATTGTAGCCATTTTGCAAATAAAAAAAGAAAACATTAGTTTTCCCCTTTTCATATTAAGATGGAAGGAAAGGATTCTGGTGTCAAAGCAAACTACAAGTTATTGACCAAATGTTGATCAATATGACCAATTCTAACCGTTAAAACTTTGTACTGTGAAATAAATATTTTGGAAAGCAAATGGTAGTGTCTGTTGATTTTCAAATTTCCATATTTGCTATACGTTGACTCTAATTAGGCATCATGTTCACTGTGTGTTTGAGTGAAAGCTGTCAGTTTTCTTCAGATGCGCCTCTGCCTCTAATGTCTAAAATGCAACGGTATAACAAGTTGCACAAGTCCTCTAGCTGATGAAAGCCTGTAATCAACTTTTGCCTGCAAAAATAAATCATTCATAAGTGGGAATAAAGCGCAGGGGAGATGGCAAATTAGCAGTGGGAGAGAGAGTTACCGCGTTTCTTGGGTTGTGCAGAATTGATGCAACGCCGCTACGGAAATATTCTCGTCAATATTCATTTCCTAAATTTGTTGAAAATGAAATGAAAGTTAGAATGCCTCGACAACTTTGGATTTGCAAAAATCACAGCATGCATACATACAGAATCTTTCCCCAAAATGAAAAAGAAATTATCCAAGAAATATGCCAGTTTTGCAAGTTTTTCATCTGCAGGACTGAAGCTTTCTCCGAGTTTAAGGACGCTAGAGAAACAAGTGTGGGAATTAACTTTCGTGCAAAGCAGCACAAATTAAAATCTTCCATGGAATTTAATTTGAAAGCATCGTGACTGATGGAAAAAAGACGTTCAGATTTCCTCTGATGGTAATAAAAATCAGGGAAAACTTAGACGCTCCATTAGAGAACTAGAGAGCTTTTTAAATAATTGTAATGTTTCAGAACAATTTCCTAAGAAAATAAAAATAGGCATATGCATTTCCACTTAAATTATTTATCCTCATATATTACTCACCTCTCCATGAGCTTTCCGAGCTCTGTGATTGTGGAATAAAATGGAGGAATGGTGTTCTTGGCTTCCATCTGTGATAATAATTTATCCGGACGTTGGTACTCAATTGGGTTTGGCAGTCCCAAACTGTCATATATCAGGCCACTGAAATAGAATGCAGATTCGATAAGAATTTGGAGAGTTTTATCATAAAATGTTGTCAGAAAAAATAAAGCAAACCTCGTGTTATTCATAAAATTCCAAATCATTCGCAAGGTGTTCTTCAGATACTCGTGGGGGTCGGGAGGGATTTCTGGAACCTGTTGATGTTCTCGCACTTCAATAATGTCAAGCGGATTCTGTTGCGCTATGTTTGCTTCGGGATGTGTTGCTCGCTGCGTGCTTTCCCCTACTTTTACTTGGTAGGTCGCTAATCGAATGTTTTTGACCACATCAAGCAGATTGCGAATCTGGTGAATGGATGGGGTAACGCGCTCACTGTAAACAGCCCCAGTGTTCTCAAAATAAGAGAGAAATCGAAGGCTGGCCACCAACAACACCTTCACATCGTCTTTGCTAAATGCCCCTGGGTAATAAAATAATATACAAAGTATTCTATTATGTATCACACAACATTGTTTTACCAAATTCATAAAATCAAAATTAGAATGTTTAAAAAAAACGAAGTTGTTAAGAATGTGGCTACCGAGACCAGTGTTACACCACCCATTTCAAGTGAAAGTATGTGATGCTCACGGCATAGCAATATAATATGACTTTCGAGATAAAACAACCGTTGATTTTAAACAAACATTTGTACTGGAGATCGTTGCCTACCTGGACTCAGCGTGAACTTGGCACAGATTATATCAAGGTGTTCTTTGGCTTTTTTTGGGAGAATCTGCCCAAATACAGCGATCCAATGCCTAGCAAGTTTAAAAAAAAACGAAATAAATTGTCAAAAACATGAATGCTAGAGTAAAACAATTGTCAAACAAAGTTTGAATGTAATCAAACGGGACAGAAAATTCAAGAAAGGCTAAAACATTTTAAATACTTACATTTTCAAGCATTTAAGAATGTCCTCCAAGCGCCAAGGTGGTTTAATCTTTACAATAGATGTCCTTCAATGAAAATGGATTCTCATAGTATTATTACTAATGCATGACTAATAATTACAGACGATAAACTTTAATTAATCAGAAAGATTAAAACTCACCATAGTTCATCGAATGCTTTAATCATTTCTGTTTTCAAAACAGATTCTAAAATATCATGCAGGATGTTCTTTGTCTGGCAGACTATCTCGTTGCACAGCTTGCTGCCAGACTCCACTTTTCCATCATAACTTGGGTCAAGCACTACAAAATATGCATTCTTCATGAGACATGCAAGGGCACAAGAAGCACAAATATGCTAACTGAGACTCACTTCTTTTTCGACTGGCTGGCAAGGGAGATATTTTTTCAAGAACTTGTACAACTGTCTCCTTGGAGCAAGCCTGCAACCGATTCACCATTGCCTTGTTACATAAGTTGCGGTCGTTGCTGAATAGGACGACATTGCCTCCACCTACATAATGGCAAAAAAAAAACATTAAAACATGCAGTAGAAATTAATTTACAATAGAAACTGTTAATATTAAGAAGAATTTATTTTTTCTTGCCTCTTTTCTTGCACTGAAAGCAGCACTGTAAAATTCGATCATCATTACACGTTATTTCCCATCCAACATCCTCATATGTCTATACAAACGGATGAAAATGCAAAGTGGTTCTTGAAACTAGTCTCGTGTCATCCCCACCAATTTGGCGGTTTGGAACAAACATTCAATTGTACCTCAAGTATGGTTTGTCCCTTGATTTGGGAGTTCCCACTTGTTAGCAGATCGTGCAAGTAACGGACTGCCCCAGCTGCCAGTGTTTTCAGGGCAGGTTTCTGATATGACATGACAATAACGAATGGATAAATCATTGAGGAATACATTGCTATTTTCATTGATTATCTGTGATGCAAAGTAATAGTAACCACAATAATCATTTGCTTATACAGACAGTCAAATGATAAAGGCCAGAATTAAATTAAAATTAGGTTTGCTAAAGAATTGAAATTCAAGTGCATTGTTTATTGCTTTACTTTTTCTAAATATATTTCACAACTAGCTTACCTTGCCCCTTCTGTCTTCTTTCAAGTTATCTAATTCTTGTAGCACAATCCAAGGCACCATCAAAATGAGCTTCGTGCTACCGTTTTCACCAGTCCAAGACCGCCTCAAATCATCCACTAGACCCAAATCACTCGCCAATACGTTGGTGTCCAATACAAGTAAGATTTCCTAGATGTTTAAATCAAAACTTGAAACATTCCATCTACTCGCAAGCAAAATTAATTTAGTTCTTCTTTTCGTATCTTACTTTATTATTTCTAATTTCCGGTACCAAACATGTTTGCTCAGTAGATACACTCATGTTCCGGCTAAGCTTTGTCAACTGACCACACACCTGTCACCAGAAAACAATTTCTAGACAAACATCATAATGTAATAATGACAATTCAGATAATTCTAACTCACTCGGTCTCCAACATAAATACCAGCTCCACGAATCTCATGAATCTATCAGAGAAACAATGGGGCTAATTATATAAGGACTAACATATGACACATAAAGGATTCAGAAACAAGACTAGTCCTACTTACACTGCCAACCACTTCGTCTGTGTCTATAACCATTGGTTCCTCTTCATCCAAATCAAATGAATTCCTCGTGTCTATGAATATGCACATAATGCTCAATGAGAACAGGGGATTTGTTGGGATATGAAGACAAGCAGTTAGGTGAAACCAACCTTCAATAACAACTGGTTGTTGAAATCTGAACGGCTTTTTCCCACCCTCTTCACTGGCGATCAGCCACTTTTGGACTTCAAACAGTGAAGGAGCCATTGGCTCTTGCTGGGCTGTCTCAGGATGCTTAATGATTTTCCTACGATCTGTAGAAAAGAAACTGGCTTAATTGTTTGCGTCAACTTTGTGAACTAATAAAAACTTCATTAAAAATGTCCACTTTTAAGAGTAACTCTTTTTAGAATGCCATGATTAACAGAAGTTTGATAATTGTTGACCTTTGGTGGGTTATTGGCTTTATTTGCAACCTTCACCACACGTTGCAGTCTTCGACGTTTTACCATATCATCAAACATCTGGAACGCATATAGACAATGATAGGACACATACGTACCTGATGCTTCCCGAGAACCAGAACCGCATTGTCGCCCTTTATTTGGTACAGGTGTAGCCTGAGGTTTCCGAGGGCCCTGTTGCTGCTTTTCCTGCCCTACTGACTGAGCAGGTTTTTTTTTCGGAATCTTAAAGTTCGAGGCGAGTCTAGGGTAAAATGAAGTGGACGGCGTCGTTTGGTTTTTCTTGACCAAGCCTGCCTTGTTTTTGGCCGCTGCTTTCAAATTTAACTCCGATTTCATTATTTCAGCAAGTTTCTTCTCCTTTTTTGTTTTCTCGATCGCCTTGGCATTTTTAATATGTTGCCTTTTATCGAATTCTAGTTTAAGTTGTGCTATGTCGGGAGGCTTGTTAGGAAACATGACGAATAACCTAGAGTTCGAACTCTCTTTACTTTACAAAGAAGACAAAACAAACGATTAGAGAGCACAACTTCTAAAATATCTCTCGAAAGGGATCCAGACATAAGCCCAACAGTATCAGTTAGTTTAGGCTACGATTGAATAGTTTAGTTAGGTAATTTGTTACTTTGAGCTTATGTCCGGGATTCCTCTCGAGAATACTGACAATAGAGTGAATTCTTATAAAGGCTAATTGTTTTATTCCGTTACCTTTCGTTGTTATTCAAGAGATTGTTAGTCGAGACTGTCAAGGATCACTAAAAATTAAACATTACGAACATACGTTAGGGATTTGCTTTGGACAAATGCATTGGCATCATTGCTGAATTTCGGAGAACTGGTGGGGTGAAATGGTCGTGTTGCTCACTTTTGATCGCTTCAAAAGCAACACGCTTCCTAATTTCTCCCTTCGACCTCATGTGGCCAAGAGTATCGCTTGCATTCCGAGAAAGACATAGGAGCCATTTTTGCACGAAATTTGAATTATATTTTAGAGAAGGTATTCAAAAAGTATTTTTAAGATGGCGACAAAAACAGAAAATTAAACTTAATTAACTCTTGGTTGCCCCATTTGCATATACACAAAATTAAAAATGTGACAAATAGATCACATGGCAATTAATACTGTATATTGTTCAAAACTATTTTTTTAAAAACATGTTGCAACTTGAATCTGACCATTATTTTGGGAGCCACAACAGGGGGTCCATAAGCCCAGATTATCCCTCTCACCACTGAAGGATCCAAACCCCAACATAAATTTTGCTTTTGGGGCACACAAATTATAGATACTACACTGGTTCGACCAAATTAACACTTTCCTAAAAGCGCTTCAAACACAAATTCAAATGCAACCAAATTATTTTCCATGATATTGATATTTAGCGTATCGATTTTTTCCACGTTCGGCTGTGGAATTTGTAATCTCGGATTTAGTGCATCCAACAAATGTGACAATAGTTCGAAATTAACAAATCCCGTAGCACGGGGATCGAAAATTTGCCAAGTGGCGACATAATTTTCTATATCTTCGTCTGTTACGTCAAGCTGAACTTTCCTCTCGACAAATCGATAGTTTTCGAGAAAAAACACGATGCCCAACCCAATGATGATAAAGTAGCACAGAAATAAATAGCTCACGACGAATGCGGCAGCTAACCCAGGATCGGTTTTGGCTAGTCCAGCGTAAACAAAATCCCATCCTGAACCCAGGCTCATTTCACCCAATATTATCATTGCAGGAAAGAAATTTCGAAAGTTGTGATAAGTTTCGTGTTCAGGAAAAATGTGTGCATCAGGAAACCAGTCCATACCTATTATGGCATATGAGACCATCAAGATGACCAATAGCGCACCGACGTTGATGATGGCGGGGGTCAGGGCCCAAATCCGGGAAACGATTCTTTGCACGGGTTTCAGCCACCGAATCAGTCGGACGACTCTCAACACGCTCAGCAGTCCGGTCCGAAACAGGACAAGTCCAAACACCAAGAACATGTAACCTACATAAACAAAATTGGACATTATCAAAATTCTGACAGTTGACAGTGTTGCCAATAGAGTACTGCGTTGAGTTAAATTGAAATAATTATTTCCTAAAATCGGATGTAGAGACTATAACTAAATGAGGTAATGAAATTTCATTTTGCCAAAAAGAAATTATCCTTAAATCAGTGAATAATCAACAAGTTTCACTAGGACCTGTATCAAAAATGTGGTTGGCTTTATATGTCACTTACATAAAGTCGAAATTGCGATAATGGCAATGTCGTAGATGTTCCAAGACTCTCCAAAGAATTGTCGTCCAAATACAGTCAATTTGAGCACCACTTCCATAACAAAAACCAAAAAGAAACCCAAATCCAGAGTTCCGAACAAAGATTCGATGTGGTCGCCATGGTTGGGGCAGTACAGGGCCACTGTCGTTGCTGCGC
This sequence comes from Julus scandinavius, assembly GCA_034696685.1. Lineage (NCBI taxonomy): Eukaryota > Metazoa > Arthropoda > Diplopoda > Julida > Julidae > Julus > Julus scandinavius. The sequence continues at coordinate 24,356 of JAQGAE010000130.1, read as the reverse complement.
TGGCCAGTATGGTGCCAATGCTAAACAGCGTGAAAATCCTGCTGCTCAATAAGCGAACCACAAATGGTACCTTTCTCGTCTGTTAAAATTCAATCACGTTTTAATTAAACTTAAAAATACGATTTTCTCCAATATACATTAAAATTACAACAAAACAAAAAACATACTTTGAAGCCTGGCATACTTAGTGCTGGTGCACAGAAAAACGTTTTTGCCTTAACAACATAAGTTTTCCTTTGACCTGTTGTCATCATCAGTTCTGCATAACCTCCTACCTATAGTTTAGAAACAAAAAATTATGTCCAAAGACCACCCCTAGCTTTGGAAATCATAAAAGAATATACTACATACCTTTTGCATGTGATCATTTGTCCTTTTTACGAAAGCAGACAAAATCAGGGCAAAACAGCAAAACACTCCAAATACCAAGAAAAGGACGAAAAACCACCCAAAATGAATGGTTACGTCACGTAATGGTCGAAATGGTATCTAAGGTATGAAGCATAAAACAAACACTCATATCTTATATAATTATAAGCTCCAGATTTTAAAAAATATATAAATTATTTCTAAGCAAGAGCAGTAAATATTTTTTTGGAAATAATATTTATGAATAAAAATTGTGTGCTTCTCCTAAAACCATTGTTGTTGTGAACAAGTTTATTTTTTAAGAATGCAATGTTTATATTCCTTGAAAATAGGACTTGTACTATCGTGTCGGCATTCCAAAAGATCTCGAAAAACAACTTGTTTGTGGAAATTCTATGCATGTTAGGAAACGAAATATTAAAAATATTTAATGTAACAACTGCAATCTTACTGCTATGTATTTAACGAAAATAATACATTTTATAATGAAAATGTTTGCAAATTTCCCAGAAAAAAAAATTGAAAAAGGACTTCAAAACATGCCATTCACATTGTCATTCATTCTAACCTCTGTGGCATCTATTGCGCTGTACAAAATTGGTATCCATCCCTTCAAGGAAGCCTAAACAAATGATACCAAGTACAAATTAAAATTGAAATATTTAATCGATATTGCTATATTGCGAATTATGCATACCACATGCAATAAGGCGATAAACGAGTTTTGAATGTTGTCGAAATTTAAATTCGCATTTGCCCACGTGAAATTCTTGGAAATGCAATCGGCCTTTAGCAGCCCATCTTTGGTCAGAAGGGATCGAGACTCAGAATCGAAACATCGATAAAACTTTCGAGCAAAAAGTTGCATCCCAGTGAGGCCAAACACCAACCAAAACACCCCACAGGCCAAAATAGAGTCCAGAAGCAAGGACACCCGATACGTTAAAGCAGCAACAACAACCTGAAAAATAAAAATCAATTCGAGAACATTTTCCACATCATTTTGTGAAAATCAAAGAAGAAAGCCGAATTTGCTTGCCCGTAAATTTTCAATGCGTGGAATTAGTTTTAAAGGTCTAAGCGCGATGAACGGGGTTTCATAACATCCGCCTGTCCTGGTCACCAACGAAACAATGTGGAGCTAAAATAAAGGTTTACTTTGTTGACAACGGCTAATATCAATCACGATGGGATAGATTGAAATAGTTTTCCAAATCAGCAAAAGTCATGCACTGCCGAGAGTATACCCATACTCCGAAACAAAACCTACCAATGTAATCACAAAATCGAAGCATAGCCAGCTGTCGCTAAAATAATTCTTAAAACCACGAATCAAAATTCTTATGATGAATTCCAGAGAAAACAAAAGAAGCACCGCTATATCAGTCATATAACTTATTCTGTCTATAAAGGATCCAGAGTTGAAGCTATGCCCTTTCCAGCACTAAAAATGAAAACGGTCATAAAAATAAACAATCAGATTAACGATATAACATAAGGCTGCATATTAAAGCAGTAATTATGTTAGCTACAGACAATAACATTTTGTTAGCCACACATTAACGTAGAGACACAAACACCACATTTTCTCAAATGCTTTCACAAAATTACGTTTGAGGCATGTCTAATGAACAAAGAAAACAATATCAAAGGTGATACCTGACTATGAACTTACTAATGGTATAGTAGCTAATACAATGAACGTTGTCATTCCAAAATCAAAGTATCTCCCTTTTTTTGCAAAATTCAAACTCTGGCGAAAAGCTTTCCAATCATGCCAACACGTGTTCTTGGGTTGTGGAGTGTTAGGCAATTCTTGACTACGACATGGCATGCATTTTCTGCAAAAATCCCAGCATCGATGCCTGGTTCCCGATTCCATTTCCACAACTGACATAAAAAGATACCAGGAAAAAAATTCACGATACTGTGAACCATGCAATTCAAATAAAACTCGCATTAAGAGGAACCCTGGGTAACGTATACGATAAAAACGTAGAAAATCAAATCTCACCATTAGTATCAGTCCTGCATGAATTATCTTCACACGAAACAGCTACATCCACATCGAGCGGTGCATCTAAATCATTTTTATTAATTTCTGTTGGTGCTGAGCTGGAAAAAAAAGTTATAGTGTACTTAGAATAAAATCTCTCACAAAGAGTGGCGAAAACTACTTGTTTTTGGCTTCATCAAAGGCAGTTCTCAATTAAACAATAAATGGTTGAAAAGATGCCAGACCATACATGTATTTTCTATGGAATATTTAAATTACACAATGCAACAATTTCAACATTTCATATTCTACATTAAAAATATCTTTAAGCATTTTTCGTTGCTGGAAAACATTTCATGAAATCTATGACGTGAAAGTGTCACAATGCCTATGATGAAATTGCCTTAAATATCTATTAATCCAGCTCACGTTCAGCTGAATTAAATTTCTGATAATTGTGGCCAAATATTTGCTTACGATTCGCACATCGAGCATTTTGCAGAACATATCGCGAGCAACGAATCTTTAATAATGGAAAACAGATCATGTTGGGGATCAAGCTGGGTTTCACACAAGTTGTTGCTCTGTATGGCAGCCATCAACATTGTGATGAACAGATGAAAAAGCTAAAGGAATATTTAAATAAAACTGAGAATTATACAAAATAAGACATGATAAGAAATCATTTTTTCAGGATAAACTGGACATTCTCAAATAATAATATTTACAAACCACGAGATTCCCCAAGGCTACAACAGCAAGGAAAAAAGGGATACAGGGCCATCCATTGTACAGCATGCAAGTGGTCAGCGTATCCCTCCATTCGCCGCACAGTATCCGCACAACCAACAACAAAGAGTGGGCGAAATCTATAGTGTGCCAACGTGGGTACTCTCCTTCGGCGCTCAATGTTGACGAAGTCTCGTAGCTTTTACCAAACAGGAAAACTCCCATCGTTGCAAACAGAAGAACAACGACGAAGAAAACGACGCTGTTGGTTGTCACGATTTTCATCAAACTTCCGAAGCCAGGCCACCAACGAGCAAAACGCAAGATGCGAAACTATGTGAAAAAAAAATATTAAAAGATAACTTGAGCAAGTGAATAAGCTGTTTTGGCGATGATTATCCCAAAGTAACAGTTATTTGTAACCAAATAAATTAAATTTGGAAATTAAACATTACTCTACGGTAAAGTAAAACGAAAACAATGTTACAATAAGCTTTGCTAAACAAATTTAACATAATTGAAAAAAAAACAATAGAATTTTTTTTAAAATGTGTCCAATGTAAAAATTAAAACATACCATTCTGAAAGATCTCATAATTGCCAAGCCAGAAATCCCTGTGAGTTCCATGGAGAGTTCTAGCAGGCAGCCAATGGCGATCAGAAATTCAAACACATTCCAGGAAACCGTAAAATAGTATTTGGGGCTCAATGCAAGTATTTTCAATGCAGCTTCCACTAAGTAAATTAGCGTGAAAATCTGCGAAAAAATGAAATTCTGAAGCACCATGCCGTGATTTATAAAACTGTAAAAAAATTGTAGTCGTCAACGTACACGCGTTGAATAATAAGAAATGGCCACGAAGCTCTTCGGCATCTCATGTTGATCTAGAGACAGGATCACGATGTTTGTAGTGATGCAAAGGCAGATGAAAGCGCTGAAATAACGGCTCAAAATCATTTTCGAAAGACGCTTTTGAAGCAAAGTCCAGCAGGTGCAACACTGCCAAATACACCACTTGTCGACCCATGATAGAAGAAGTGATGTTAAATGGATGCTGCGGCTTTCTTCGCTTTCATCGCTTCCTACATATGCTGTTTACAAATTCAAAGAAGAAAATTGCATATATTTGTCACTAATAATAAAAATGTATCATTAATTTTCACAATTTGAATGACAAATGAATTCGGGCAAAAAACCACAAAGTATTACTTACATTCGTTATCGCTGTAATAAAATTCCTGATCAATTCCACACTCATCACTAACCATTCCATCTCCCTCGACGTTTAAATTGTTCAACAAAATATCGTCTACGATCACCGCAAAAGCAATAAAAATTTAAAAAAATATTCAAGTATAAGCATACATTCTCCAGTTCTGTATCAATTCAACACACTGATTAATGAAAAAGCGTACCATTTCTGAACCTGCACACGCTATTACGTGGGGTTTTCCTAATCACTGGTTGCTCGTTGTTCACTGGACTACTGTCTGTCGCAGCTGCCAGTTCATTGTTAGCTGCACTACAATCTGCCACATTTCCAAACTCCTGGATGTTGGCCACCAACAGTGGACGCTCAAGATGCAAATGGAATTGTTAAAAGCACTTTTTCAAAGACACGACTAAAGCCAAACTGAGCGGATCGAAAAAACAAAAATACCTCATTCTTTGGCAATTTCCCTGCTAGAATATCCATAAACTGATTGAGGGAAACCGCGATGTAACTGGCTAACAAGTTCGTCAACAGGTAGCTTCCAAACACGATGACACTTACGAAAAACAGAAAATTCCATGGACTAGATGTGGTCGTAATCTAGAATTTAGACCGCTTATAAGCAAATCTTCCACAGGTCTACATTTTTTAAAATGTAAAATAACATGGATTATACCTCGGCAAATAGATGATCCCAATTATTTCTGGAAATCATCCGAAATATTCCCAAACCAGCTGATAACAGATTGTCGAAACTGGTAAGGCAATAGCTGGGCTTTTTACCATAATCTTCGAGGCAGGTAAACTCATCTGGACACGGTGGTCTAAATTTTGTCATAAGAGATGAAATATCCATCGGTTACAAATAATAATCTTCATGTCTATATTTTGGGAAACTTACATCATGGAAATATTTTGGCACTTTTCCAGTGGCAAACTTGAAATAACACATTGAGGATCTAAAAAAAACCCAGATAAACGTTCAATGTATTGAACAATATTGTAAACAGAACATTTTATCACATAAAATGCAAACCTAAAATAGTAGGAGCATTGTTTTCTATGTTGCAGTTTTGCATGTACATTCCCTGATACTGAATCACAGCAAACATGGTGGCCATGCAAAACACGAATCCACCATAGACAAACAGGTCTTTCATCAGACAAAGACTACGAAATATCCTCGCAAACAACAGCCGGGGATCTAAATTAAAATTAAACTGTCATATCGTAAAAAATAACAAATGCAAAAATGGGCAACACTCACATGTAAAGAAATGAATAATTCGGAGGACTCGCAGACTTTGAATCCCATACAAAGTTTCATCTTCTGTAAAGCATTCTGTATACCAACTGCAATTTAGGTTAATACGGGTTTAATACAAATTTTAAAACGTATTTCAAAATTCAAACAGGCTACATTATTAGTTGCTCTATTGCGCCTGGAAGTAAGCAATTACTCAATACAGCGATGCAATGAGAGACAGTTTATCGAATGTATAAGATTTCAAAATAAAGATTAAGCTATAAATGTAACGCACCCAGCACAAGTCAGAATAAGGTCCATCCAATTCCAAGGATTTCGCAGATAGGAAAACGACTTTAAGAAAAATCCATGCGCCAAAATTTTCATCAAAACCTCAAAAGTGAAGATCCAGTAGTATGGCAGGCTAAGCATGGAAACAAGAATTCATTCAAACGCAAAACAACATAGAAAACAATAGAAAATGCAAGTATCTATAGAATGCAGTAAATCCTATATCAACATCATTATGTAACATCTTATCAATTCTGGTGTGTACTTTCTTGAGCATATTTCCAAATGTTTTTGTATATTATTATATATATGTTTTAATTATACAACAATGAAGTAAAAGTTAAAAACGAAACTAGAATAATTGTAAATTGCGAAAAAATATTTTGCCAAATTGCTACACGAATTTTTTATAAGAAAATATGTGTAACGGTTTAGGTTAATACAGGTTTTAATAAAAATGTACATTGCAGTTTATCAATTGCGCCTGAAAGCAGGCAATCATTCAATACAGCGATGCAATGCGCGGGAGCCTACATTTAGAGCAAAATAATTCAATTGTACAGTAATACTGTAGTTAAATTCGAAAGCCCCTAAATAATTAAGTACTTTAAGAAAATAATAGTATATTTATGAAATAATAAGGCATTTGAATACCCGTAATATCCCAGTCGGGAACGAAATAAGTTTAATTCTAAAGGCTGTTAATAATTTATAGTTCACACTAGATCAGTGGTGGGATGGGGAGGACGAAAATTTGGGTAGTGGAGGATGGAAGGAAGATGGCGAAAATTTGAGAAGTGGTAGATAAGGGAGGGCGCAAATTTGAGCAGTGGAGGATGGGGAAGGGCACTAATTTGAATACTGGAGGATGTGGAGGGCGCAAATTTGGGAGGTGAGAATGGGGAAGGACACAAAATAGGATAGTGGAGTATAAAAGGGGTGGGAGGGCACACATTTGGGTAGTAGATAATGGGGAAGGCGACAATTTGGGTGTTTTGCCCCGGACGCCAAATATTCTCGCTACACCAACTGCTCTATGTAGATGGTAATCCAGTCGTCAACAATTGCACTGTGGCATCGAACGTACAGGATGCGTCAAAATGTTTCTTTACTCATTCTAATGTTCAACAAATGTTTATCAACATTATTCAAATGTATTGCTTCAAAACATTGATTTGTAGCAAAATTCACTTATCTAAATTGTCATCACCTTATTACTTTCTCAAGTTGGTAAAACAATGGAAATAATTAGTAGTAATTTTTTTCAGAAGCAAAAATAAAAAATTGAGATTCAGAAATTAGTGAAAACATTTGCTAAACTATACGCTCCCAATTAGAATGCATTTCTACTATAACTATACAAATAACTGATTTTATAAAAATATAAAAATTACATACAAGAAGGGTTCCTTGTCCTCAAACAACTCTGACACCGGTATTACAATGGCCAAGCTCAAGACTACGATGAACATAAAAAACTCGAAAACCGAATGAGTTATAATCCGCACAAGGATCCATCTTAGTCTATTGAATGGGCTTAAGACCCATAATGATTGAAGAGCACTAAACCGGTGAATCACCCAATTTGAACTGACGATGACAAAGGTCTGTGAAAGGCAAAAAGAGATATACCATAAGCCACAAAAAAAAATGAAATTGTTTGCAGTGTTTTAAGGCAGAGGAATCATTTTTTTAGAAAGATCTAAGACCTAGTTCCCTCAAAAGTCCATCTATTTAAAAAAAAATTACCAATAACTAACTTACCTTTTGGTGGTGATAAAATTTATCGATTTCAATAATGGGCATACCAAACAAGTGTCTAGGAAACTTCTCCCTCAGATGTTTTGGCAAGGGCATGCCATCCGAAAGCCTTGGATCTGGGACTTTGATGTCATTATGAGATGACAACTTTGCTGTATTTTCTTCAGATGAAGGCCTGAACATTTGGCTACTTCGTCTCCTCTTGGCTGATGCCGCAATCGCCATTTTCTTCAAAAAGTATGACCGATTAACTTTTCTGCTTTTTTAAAACGCCATTTTCTGGTCTCAATTTGCCGCACCCACCTACGCCGTGCGTTCGCACAATAGTAAACTTTTTCAGAATCTTTGGCCAGCGTGTAAACACTCGAAAGAGCATTGCCAAAGGCAAGAATCTCTTTAAATAAACAAACCCTACTGTACTATGTAACTTGACACATATTAGCACGCACAGAGTTGGCAACTATATCGGCCTTGAATTTGGGCATAAAAACTTTATCGTACACATCTTTCGAAATTCAATCACCCATACACTCAACGCGTTAAGTATGAGGGGGTCATATGGTCATATTTATAAAAACTTTAAATGATATAGCAACTAAACCGTTTAAAAACAGGGTATTGCCAAGCATTTATAGTAGATTACAAAATACTAAGAATTGATCAAGGGTTTTCTAAGATTTTTTGTGTGCTAAACTATCGAGAAACAATAAATTTCATTAACTGGTCCTAGGTGGCAAAAATCCTTATTGTGCGTAAATCTAATGTTAGTAACTTAGGATAATTATGCAGCGTGGGATCCAATTAAACTGGAAAAGAAATTCTAACACTTCATCCTAAAAAGTAAAAAAGCAAAGAAAATTGGGTTCCGGAACGACACAAAGTTAACGTTGGACTGGCAAGTATGTTTACCTTGTAGCCTGCCGCATCAACTTAGTTTGCAGATAACCTTAGGTGCTAAATATACATAATTGCCATTTTTCATCAAGATTACAAGTCAAAAATAATTTATTAAAATTTCCACTAGTGTGACTAGCGTAAAATATTAACAAGTATGCGTTATAGGGAATGAAAATGACGTACGGTGAAGTACACGTTATGATATACAGTATAAAAAGTACTAAGAGGATTAAGTTTAAGAAAACCCGCATTGAATGCAATAATGCTTAAAAGCCATGATATCAGCAGCAGTGCGAGTCTGGGCTATGTGTCTGCGCCTGCAAGATATCATCGCAAATGTTATGAGTAGATGTCGATTCTGAAGCTGCGTGCATCGTGATATCATTCTGCTCGACATAGCAACCACGGCAAACGGCCATATATTTATCAGCACCACCAATCACCTCCAACTAAAAAACGATTTTGTGGATTATCAAACAAGTCAATTTCGTAGTTTAATCACAAAATAACACTAGCTATTAAAGAAAATCGAATCCTCATTTTTTGTTATAGATATTTTAAATAAACTTTAAGTAGCAATGAAATGATTAATTAAAATATTAAAAGGATTTTGCAAATTTGTATAAACATAAAATTATCAAATAAAAAGTAAAATAGCTTATTGCATGAGAATTTTTTTTCTTCAGAAATTCATAATTAGTTATGAATGATCATATTTGTAAAAAATTTAAAAGTTGTGATCTGAAAATCTGAAAATCAAGCAAACTTAAAAAGTATGAGCACCTCAGTTTCGCACCCCTTCCTCTTGGTATATGCTGCCTCCTTATAACACATCATACAAACAGCTGTTAACTTGATGACGTTTTCAGCAAGAGGTACGAGCTGTAAAATGTCACCAAACGGCTAAACAAAATCAATAAAAACAATCAATAATAATAATACTTGGATCTGTAACATTTTCCGATTTAAAATAATAATCAATAAATATCTCTCGAATGAGAGTATTAAAAATAACGTGGATTAAGTTACCTTTCTCTGAAAAGTTCCATCCAAAGCCGCCACAATCACAATTTTACCAGAATTAGCCATGCTTTCGCAAAATTGGACCGTGTCAGGAAACTGCAACGATCAAGTAAAGAAATGGAATAAATCCAAATAAAAAAATCATTAAATTTAGACCACAGCAGTAACTTAATAGCTTACAAATTGTCCTTCATCAATTCCTATAACGGAGTATTCGGAAGCTTGTTTTATCAGAGGAAACAAATTGGTGGCTGCCACAGCGGATAATGTTTGCCTATACAAATGCAAAACACCAAATTAGCATAAATACGTAATGCCAAACCAAAAGCGTAAATTCGCATTAACTCACTGGTCGTGTGTGGCCAAACCAGTTGACTTGTAACGTTGATCGTTGGCATACTTCACAATAAGGCATTTATGGTTTGCCACTTGGTATCGCTTCAAACGGCGTATTAGCTCCGTACTGAAAGATTTAGAGATTTTATAGAATTAATTCAAAGAAATATTCTTCTAAGACACAAAAAAAACTTACTTTGGTGATAATGATTATAGTAGTATTTGAAAAACAAAAAAATCTCACTTTTTATTTAATCAATTAAGAAGGGGTTGAGATGCTACAACTTTTGATAAAGACAAATTTAACAAAGACTATTTAAAGTAACACTAACTCCTTTTAATTGTTGAAGTTGAGTTCACTTTGAAGTGGGTGGGAATTTTGCAGCTGTTAGGTTACCTAATTGCCATGAATCATAATTGCATAATACCAAGAAAGCGAATATTGCCCCTTTCCTGTTATCTCGAACGAGCGAGTAGAGACATGCTTCCCTGAATCGGGGAAGATAGCAAAGACTGTCATTCAAAACATTTATAGAAGTTAAAGACAAGTATGGGAAACAAAGCCTTAAGATCGATTGATTAATCAAATTTTCTTACGTTTTACCAGAAAACATTGGTCCAAAAATAACCTGAAAAAAATCATCCATAATCAGCACGAAGTTACCAGATTCAACACAAAAACGTTGTGCAACTAGCCATGACATAAATATTTAAAAAATATGTGACGACTAAGTATATAAAAATGTATTTTCATTTAAAATCATGCATCACGTAGAGATTATATAAGGGTCAATGAAATAGCGGGCATATACTGACAAATCTTGCGCATGCATTCATTCGTTATTTACATAGACTATTATGAAGAATGGTAAATTACTGAAGTTAATACTTCAATTGCAAGCTTATAGTAGCAATGCAGGAACAGGAAAAATGCCGAAAATTATTATTCATAAATTACCTGAATGGAGCCAATGTTAGGCACGAGACATTCATCCATAGTAATCCCGATTCTGAAGTTCAAAAAAGTTTGATAATTTCTTGTAAATTAAGCTCAAAATTTCCTAGGAAACAGCACAGCCTTCAAGTAGCTGAACTCAATCACTCAATTTCTCAAAATTAAACGAAAAATGCTTAAACAATCGGAGCTAGTGTAGTTCTCATCTCCGCCTTGGCGATTGAACCGTTGAATAAACTTTTGTCACAAATATCAAAATATTGCGCCAAAAAGCGCCACCTAGCGAACGTTTTCGGAACTTCTAGACAGGGTCAGGCAAAAAGTTTTTCAAAACTTTTTCCCGCCATTTCTAGAATAGTTTCCTGTTAATTAAAAAAGAAAATAAAGATATTAAAACGATAATAAGAGTTGAGAACCGAGCTAGGTGGGGTAATCGACACGTTATCGGATATCAGTTACGCTATCTTCACTGCGGTTTTTGTGGTTTTCCAGTTATTTCTAGGCAAAGTGACTAGGAAAGTCACTCCACATTTCCATAAATTTCTGAAATTTACCCCAAAAAACAACTGGTTGCCCGAAAGCATCGCAGGCAAACAATTTCTCGCTATATTTCTATAAAGGAAAAATATTTATTCGAATAGATATCACAAGTATATTTGTAATCGTCAAGGATTTCGTGGCAGTAATAAAGGGGACACTTGGGAACGCTCTGCTAAGCAAGATTTCGTAATTTCAGCAGAGAGTGGCCATTGTAGTAGGGTGTTTCACAGAATTGGAACGTTTCAGTTTTTGACGGTTGGCATCGCGAGCTTTCACCGCAGACGGGGTTCGGGGTTTGGGGTTTATGATGCGGCCCCAGTCGCTTTCGTTGTCCCACTCGTCAGAATCGTTGTGAGCAGATTCCGCGGCGCAGTTCAAACCTTCCAAGCTAAACGCTTGGCGCAATGCCTGTTTTGCCGTTCTGGAGAAGCCCTGCATTTTGTCGGTCAAAGACGACTTAGAAGTCGTCAAGTGCTTACTGCTCGCTAAATCCCTGAAAGACAAGTGAAAAGCTGATTAAAACGTCATATAACTGGATTGGTTATTATTTAATCAATAATTCGATAACCATAGTCAAAAAGGTTTTTCCCCAGCTTGTACAGATTAATGCTATAATATATATATATATATATATAGGCTATGCCCATATATAAAACTGTTACAACAAATTTGTGTGATCTGTAAAGCCAAAAAGGACATATTTGCAAAAACTAAAGGCTGCTTATTAATATAAAATTGCTACAAAACATGATTTATAATTTTTTAAAGAATATGTAGTAAAATAAATATCCCCAAAATTATTAAAAAATCATAATTATTGTATTAATTAATTTTTATTTTTTTTTAAAATGCTCCTGACCGCATATAAAATTTTCGGAAAAAGTCTGACCTTAATTATGGAATTATAGCTAACTATAGGCAATAGTTTTGCAATTTTCTGAGGATTTTACAAAACGTAGATTCTAACAATGACAAAAACTCAATTTCGCTTTTGTTATACTGAGAGTAATAATCGAACACATGTTATCCATAATTTACAGCTGATAAATCATGTTTTTTGAATACGCTTAACAATCGACCAAAATTTGACAACAATTGACTTGTTTTGTGCCTGGCTTTAACATTCACATCGAATAATAGACAGGATACATTCCAGGGTCGATTCCCTAATTAACTGTTTTATAGAGTAATGAGCACACAGAGCGTACATTCACACTACAATCAGCAGGTTTTCAAATCACCAGAATACACAAAAAGCACGTGTTTTTTTTTTTTTTCAAAATCTGTCATTTGCAGGTTAGTTTCCTTGATGAAAGCAACTGTCAAATCAACTTACCGTCTATAATTCCTGGGAGGTAACGGTGGTTCGATCTCATCCAAGAAAGCCGATGCAGGACTACAGTTGAACTGCGAGGATTTCTGTCCGGCATTCATCTTGTGTTTGGGTTTAATCACTGTTGCATATGCAGCTTCGCCTGCTGTACACGCGGGCGTTGAAATATCTTTAAGCAAATAACAATATACAATTACTGTCACAATGAAGACATTAATGATTATAGTTCATCAATATACTAGATGGAAAAAAAAAAATGGGGCGATTCCGGCAATGAAACAAAGCATAATAAACATCCCTGATCTTGCCATTCATAGCTTTGCACAATAGCAGATAAATACTAATCATTCTTAGATGGCACAGAAAAGAGGAATCAGAAGACTGTTGTTAGTACTGTTTATTTTCTGTCCACATCGCTGGTTATGTTTATCAACCAACGGCGACATCGATTCAATGACATTTAAATTAAAGTGTAAATGGCTTTATCAAGGGGGATTACAACCTATCGCTTTCAATGGGTTAAATTTGCAACGACACTCACAGCCAAACAAAAAGAGATTAAATAAAAATAAAAATTGTTTAAAATAGCTTGATGGATCAGCAAGTGCTTCATAATGTTGTTTTTCACTTTGAAGTGGTAGATTTTTTGGTGCTTGTCTCCTAATTCACCGCCACGCGAAGTATGGCATGTCAAAAAGCAACAATCGGTTAGTTAGGTTAGGTGTGGTGTGTGATTATGTTGTTTTTGACATGCCATACTTCGCATGGCGGTGAATTAAGAGATAAGTACCGATTTTTTTTTTAAATTAATAAACAAGTTTGAAAAATGTCTATAATTTGCATTCTCATGCTGCACGTGCTAGCAGCACGTGCAAATTAACAGACATTTTTCAAAACTTATTTATTAATTTTAAAAAACCTACCAGTTCAAAGTGAAAAACAACAATATGATGCACTTGCTGATCCATCAAGCTATTTTAAACAATTTTTATTTTTATTTAATCTCTTTTTGTTTGGCTGTGAGTGTCGTTGCAAATTTACCCATTGAAAGGGATAGGTTGTAATCTCCCTTAGAGCATTTCTGATAAACTATAATTTGGGGGGAAAAAATTTAGTACGCCATTTAAAATCAATACCAGAATCTTACAAAATTCTTGAGTTCAAAATTCAGACTCACCTTTAGCGACACAGTCTTTAAAACTGCTTTCCCTCCCAGTTTGATGAATAGATTGCACGGGTGGGGATCCTACGTAAAAATTCTGAGGTTCGAGCATTTTGTTGGGGATACTTAGTGGCCGAGGCCTTGGTAACCCTGCTGGTACCCTCAGTGGCACCCCCATTGGGGGTGGTGGGGGAGGGGGTAGCTGCTGAACGTAATGGGAATTTATCTCCGCCGCATTATGCTGCACGTAAAACGAGTCGGAGAGCGTATCACCGATTTCGCTGGCCGGAATCACAGAAGCAGGGAAGGCATGCACCCGAACCAAGTCGTTCTCGGTGATCAGGGACGACAGGGAAGCCGACTTGGCCCCTTGCAGCCTGCTGTTTTCACGCAACGCGCCGTTTCTCAGCGACACCGGCACGTCGTAATGATGGGCCAGGGCTTCCCGGTTCAAATAGCTGAAATCACGATCCCTCCACGCAATTGCACGAGTTTGTTTTTGCCCGTTGGAGGTTTCGTTGAGCCGGCTATGTCCCGCGGATTTGGTCCTCTCCAGTGGAGCGTCTTTTGACGCGACCGGCGGGTTGCCGACGTGCCTCACGTTTTCGTACACGTTGGGAAAATATGCACCATCACCGCAATAGCTCCACACTCGCCGGCCCTCACCAAAGCCTCGCCTTTCGCTTTGCGAGGGCCCCGAATTGTGATTGAAAGACTTGCACTTCTGCAGCGTACCTTTGGGCGCTTTCGGACGATTTTCCTGTCTGTTAGGGCCCTGAAAAGCGTTTGCACCGGTGAATGGCTTCTGCAGCGCGGATTTGTTACCTCTATTCCAGTTCTGATTTGGCCCGTTGCGAGCCGGTCCCGGCAGCCTCACCAAGGTGGCTTTGCAAGGGTGGAAAACATCGTCCGCGCACTCCGATCCTTCTGGGGTGGACACCGCCGGCGGACAGAAGCCGTTGGCCAGCGACAGGGGAACAGTGGGTGGGACCCTTTGTTGGGTCAGCCACGAATCGACTGGCAACCCTCGAGAAATGTGCTGTCTTTGATTGTCAGGCCTTGGTCCCGAACTACTGCTCCACCACTTCTGCAGGTTTCCCGGGGATAGCTGGGCGCCGGAAAAGTCCTGCGGCACTTCCGTTTCAGTAGAGGACGTGGAACCCACACGGTCACCCTGGCCACCGTTACTGTGGCCTATGCCGGAATCATCGTCGCTGTCGTAGTACCTGGCAGCTGAAAACAGTAAAAAAAACCATCTCATTGTTAAAGGCTTTGGTTATTTCCCGTGTTATGGCTAATTGTCTTCATGTCGAGGAAATTTATTGTCTGACAGGATGGGCAATATGAGCGTGAGCATAGGTGTAAACATGGGATATTTTTCATCAATACAATTGTGTTGCACTGCTTCGTTCAAAAAGGAGTTTCCATCCACCCGGATTAGCACAATTAAGGAATGGAATGTATTTATTTACCCATCGAAATAGTATATTCAGCTGAAAAATTCCGTACATACCTTGTCGAGAGAGCCAAGGAGGCTGCGGGTGCTGTGCAGTGACACTGCCTCCAAGCAAAAGCTTTCTACCATGACTCCCACGGTTTGTTGGATGGTACTGCAAAGCCATTTCTCGCCTTTCCCTACTTTCCACTGAAAATATTTTGTAGAAAAAAAAAATCTTAGCACCGGAAAATTTATAAGACGGCAACTATTGTAAATGATACACAAGTTTCTTAGTGACAGATCCATCACCAATGCAAAATTTCAGCAGATAATTTCGTGCATCGAGCAAACTTCACCAGGCAACTCTGCCATTTCTCTAAATCTTGAAAAACGCGTTAAATTCTAGAGGAAAAATTCTTTAATACGAGCTCAGTGGTATTTTACGTTAGCCTAAATAGTCAATAACAAATTCTTGGTTTCTTTCCCATGCTTGCCAAATACCAGTGTAAAAAAACAAAAAAACAACAACCAATAAATCGGGTACACGAAACGATGAATGAGTGAAACTAGATCAACAGAAAGGCTTTTTGTTATAATCGGCGACCTCGTTTACGTTATTTTGATGAATTAATTGAAAACCTCCTTGGGTACTTGTTTAAATGTTAGGACAATTTCAACATATCCCTTGTCTTTGTCGACATTCAAAGATAGTCTATATTCACATTCTAGAAGTTCTCTGTCATGACAAGAAATCAAGTTATATGAGAAAAATTTCTGAAAATTCAGACACTTCACTCATTCACAAATTGACATAACATTGTTGTGTCATATAAGTTTCTAGTACGTTTGTTTAGAATGGAACACAAAAAATATGTAAGACACCCTTAAATCTGCATCCATCACGAACTTATAATTTAACAGTTGTCCATTGTGTCAAATAAAGAATAGGATTAAAAACAGAAGTAGGCCTTCATTGACACGAACAGGTCATGCTGTATTGTAAGGCGCCCACACCCTTCACATCGAAATAGCCAATGATAGAGATTGACAATTTGAACAATACTGAATATTATCAATCATCGTATGGCACATAAAATGAACTCGGAATTGAAGGCAGATAGCATGTCTGATAATGGCTGATATGGGGTCAAGAAAGCAAGCTGACTTTGGCATTACGTGTTAACTGGGTGAGCCAACAAATTCCAATCCTATTTCCTGCCACAGCCCATAGATGCAAAACTCAAAAAATAATTAGCTAAACATTTCCATATTTGCTTTTTTAAAGAACTGGGAAGTGTGCACTTTTTTGCAGTAAACACGGAATTCCGGAAGATATGTGAAAGGGATAATTTTCACTTCTTTTATTTACAAAAGGGGAGTTTTTCAAAGTTCAAGAGCAATGTTGTTGCCAAGATATGTTGTTGCAATTTCAATGTTTCGGCGTTACAGTGTGGTATCTCGTGGCACATGAATAGTTTTGTTCAAAAGTTCTATCAGAGCAAAAACGAAAAAAACCAGATAGGTACAACAAAACACGTCCATCATGATTCCCACCTACCGCAAACCTGATTGAATTCCAAGAATTTGCCTGACATCTACACTGATAACGATACTTAATCGCGAAATTAAACACGCCGACTTCCCAGCTAGAGTACAAGTGTGCTTATATTTTACATGGTTTTTCATTCAGACACACATTTTTCCTTCTTGATAACGTAGCCACGTGTACGCATTTTGAACAGAAACCCTTTAGTAAAGTGCGTTGTAATCACATATCAATGTGTAATGACAGAGTTAAATTATCTGGCTCTTCAAAACATCCACAACAACAAAATCTAATCAGGATGCACTGTCAGTCAGTGTTTCATCAGTAACCCTATACAGGTATAGATTTCCTGATTTTTCAGAGAAACTATAACTGTAATTCCAGAACGGATTTCATATATTATCAATTCGCCAAATCAGACCCTCACCAATGACCCAAACTGAAACCAGATGTGAAAAAACACACACAGATACACAAACTTGAAAAGCACACAAATCGCTCGTTTATGTGGCTGGCACTATAGACACCATGATACAAAATATACAGAAAGCTATGAGATCGTAAAAGAGACTACTCTTACTGGTGCATGACCCAGTCCTTTTCGAATACTTTCACCCCTTCAAAAGTGGTTGAAGTTGTGTCGTTGTTGCAATTTAGTTGGAACTACACTGCGAAACCACCACTTAAACATGGTCGTAAAGAAGAATTTCCGACCAGATATTCTGCATGGGAGAACGAAGGGGGAGGAGAAGACACGTGCCCCCTTATGGTCAAGCATTGAACCAGAGCCATGTCAACTACATCTGCGGTTGTGACAAGCGGTCAAATGGCAAATTAGCCATGCGTGGTAAGTTCAACGAGCTTAGGCCTAGCCAGCTATTAGGCCAAGTTTTTAATTTATTGCAATCATTTGAAATCATTTCCTACACGAGGTCCTGGGAAAAAAAGCCAAGAAGGAAGTTTTTACACGTGAAATTGCGGGGTTATCAGAAATACCACGCAATTCATCGGGTAGAACGGAGATTATTATTGAACAAAAATGCCAGTTTTTTTTCAAATGGAATTTAAGGAGAACGGGACTGGGGGATGAGACGAGTGTTGTAGTCCGTGTTTTCAGTTGAATTTGAAAGGTTTGAACGTTGCTGAGGCTGGAAGTCTTAGTTCTCTGCATGAATCATACTCCATTATTGCCTTTGAAATTGTTTAGCGGTGCAAGGCCGTAGAAGAAAACAATTCAGAAGGGGGAGAACAAACAATGTTTGTTTCATTGTTTGTCACGGGCTTGACTGGGTCTCCTCCGTGCATTCTTTCGCAGAAAAATTTGTTTTTCTCTGGATATTTGGGAAAGCAAATTGCATCGAGACAACCTGTTTCCACGTCTGACTCTCACCAAATTTCTGAATAGCAAGCATCTTGGATCGTATGACCAGACAACCTTCGCAATAAATTAATAAATCCACTCCTGTGATGGTTAAAAAAAAAAATAAAAAACACCATGGTTATGACTGAATTGTTCTCCTAATAACACATTAAAACCTTATATGTACATGTGGGTCTGAAGAACACTTCCGACAATAAACCACAACGTGGCAAAACGGCCCCACGTGACGAATTCCTAGTTGACCTTACAAACAAAATAAGCCATACCATCTCCCCTTAACCATCCAACCTCAAGTCCCAACCAGGACGGATAAGAGGGGTTCTTCAATTCTCCCAAAACCTTACGAGTTTATGATACAGATTATGTACATCACTTGGCAAATCTTGGAGAATTTTTTTTATCATACCTGTATTCTTTATCGCCTCACAGATATTTTAATGCTAATCTCGCAATCATCAGGTCCTGATTTTTTTCCCCGGGAGAAGGTCTAGTTCATTTGAATTAAATCAAAATTAAAAACATCAACAACGTGGAAAAGATCTTAAACTTTCCGTCATCGAACTGTTTATGCATCTTGGAAAAACTTCTCACGCATCAGAAAACACCTGATGCATCAAACGCCATTTTCAGGTTTAGAAGCGGCGTTAAACACGTGGGAAAAAGAAATTGTAATTAAATGCAATTTGGAAACACGATAGGCCTAGAAAACTGTTTTTAATGCGGTGGGATTTTTTTTTTTTTTTTTCGTTGGGAGGCCCGGTCATTAGCAGGAAGATAGAAAACACGTACTGTAGGCCTAGACCTATAGCTAGCCTACAACTTTTTTTTTAGCGACACGGATCGATAACAAGCAATCTTGATTTTTTTTTTTGCTTTGCTCCAATAAATTAAGATTAAGGTCACGTGTGAAAATATTGATACGTCTCAAAACCTGAACTCAAGATTACTTTTCGAAATTTAGTATCGATCAATGAAGAGAATTTCGTAGTGTTTGGATCGATGCGTAGGCCTGTGGGTTTGTTCCTGACATTAATAAAGACCACTTTTTTATGCATTTAATCTTAATTTATTGAAACAGGGTTTAACCCAAATGCAGACGTATATAAACGAGCAATAAACTACTGTAAAATGAGAACGCATTACAAAATGGATTACAATGCACGACAGTTCGGATTTTTCTAGTAATTTTGCACTTTCTTGCTCTCGATTTTTCCATAACAGACAGCTGGACCCGAAAACCACATTTTTATCACATTTTAATCCCCCCCATCTTCTGGGTTGTATTTATGAACAAGGATCAATTAGGATTTTAGCCAGCTCTTCCAAAGCTTTCAATGAAAAAAACCGGTTCCAGCGGGTACGAGCAGATAACCAGATCATCACTGATCAATTAACCCACCATAAAACTTTATTTTCCAACATGATGCAAGCAGGTGCTAAAGCAGCGATTAAAGTTTGGTGCAATGGCTATCCATGTTGGTCTCAGACTGAAACCAGTGAAGAGAACAATGGAGGGAGGAGGTATTCCAGAATAAACAAAAGCATGATCAATTAATTAAAGCTGCATATCTAATTACTATAATTACGACGTAACTAAAAGGGGAAACGTAATGTCATCATTTCTGAATATACTTTACAAGGTGAGCCAAGAACATCAAACATCACTACTCCTAGACCCAATACACAAAGGTTTTGAAAAGTAAAACGTTGCTAGAAACCTCCACATGTTCGAAATGATATATATATATATATATAACGAAATTTAACCGAGGAAAATCTAGGAGGCAGATGGTGAAGGTAACAACACCCAAAGAAACGTTAAAAACGCTGCATCGTCTGGGTGAGGTCTCACGCACACCCAACACACATCGAGTTGTTTTAGGGTCAAGGGGGTAGAAAAGGAGACCAGAAGGGCAAATGCTATTATAAAGAATGCCAGAAAACCCCACCTCTTCATCATCAGTTTTATGGTTACAAGATTCCTGATAGACCGCTAATTTTTTTCTTTCACTTTTCAGTTTTCCTAGGGTCGGATCCTACGGAAATGCAAACACGTGTCTTCTAAAAAGAATTGGCGGAAAATTGAATAAGGAAAAATTATAATTAAATCACTTGGATGGTCGTCTTTATGAACCCATTTCCAAAAGCTACATGTAAGCAGTTTTTCGAATTTTTTGAATAAATGCATTTTTATAAACTTTCCACGATAAAAACTAGATAATTTTATTATAATTTTCTAAAATGCATGAATAATTCCTGCGTGCAGAAATTAATGAGTAAGATTTTCCTATCATTCCCAAGAAGTCCACCTATGTGATATGGGACTAATTTGACTTATGTTTAATGAAAAATTAACCGGGTTGGTTAAACTATACGAGTTTACTATAAGTTAAGCACTACACGATTACTAACATTAGAAGCAGGGAGATATGCTATTTATTGGATTAAGTGTGGACTATTCTTTGTAATTGCTGTTTATGTTAAAAAGTAATTTCCAAACACTGAAATTGAACAAAATAAAACACTTGATCTTCGCATTTTCGCAGACAAATTCAATTTTTGATCCTAGAATATTGTGGAGCAAAAATTGGATTTTAGGACAGTTTTACAATGGCCTCATTCCGAAATCGAAGTTCTCAGGTGAGAATTTCCCAGCTCCAGCATTTTAGGCACGCTTATTCTTAAGTCTTGATCGGTAAGGTGCAAATAAAATGCACAATAGATACAATTGTACAATAGGGTAGAACTATAACATACATTATGAATATTAGAAATGAAACGTCACCGAAAATGTGCTCTCGTTCCTGAAATTCCTCAGATTGTGTTCCAACTTCCACAAATATACATAATTGAATCCATTAATCCACTTACACAAGCCTTCTTTGCGAATTGAGAGATGCTGCCACGAGCAATTTAACACTTTCTCGTAAATTCGCAACTACAGGTATTTCGTTAGCTAAAGTATTCAGGTAACTTCGCGCCCTCAATAGTCTGGCGAGTTTCGTTTTTCGCGGACCTTTTTTTTTTCAAGCATCCCATTCAAGTGATTCAACCCTGATTGCAGATTCCCCATGGAAGTCAGCAAGACTAAAAAAGTTTCACTTACTTTTCCAGAAGTTTTAGGAATACCCTTTCCCGCGACACTAGTACGATGCCCACCGTCATGAAAATATCCATAAAAAGTAATCCACTTTAAAGAAATTCGCAGGGCTTCGACGTCGGTCATGGAAACCTTGAACTTTTATGCAACAGGTGAGTAGGCCTACGTTTTGTAAGCCCGGCACTGAAAACGTTACGTACGATGCGCGTTTGCGTAAACACATGGGCTCACTTAGATTGGCGATGCATTTCGCCTCGAATAAATGTTTATACTCTTTGGCAACCCTTATCGAAACGTCAAAATCCACTCTGGCAAAATCAGTTCTCCGTAATCACGACACCCCCCACGCCCTCTCCAGTCTCCTCCCGAATACCAGAGGTGTGTGACCAGATGACGTCGCCTACAGAGTCCCTAACCCCCTTCCGAGAATCCCCCGTAGGTATTTGTCCGTTTTCGTTATTGAAAATTAGCACGTACACGTATGAAAAGTAAATCCGAACGTTTAATTAATTAATCTAGTCGTAGGGAAATCTCATCAAATATTACTCTACAGCCGCAATCCCCATTCAACGAGAAACAATGGCGCATTGATCATTGTTCGTCCTCACCCTCTCCGCATTGACCATTGTCCTTGCCGGCTATATAGATTGATGTTAAAATATTTTCTCAATGGGAACAATTAATTATTGCTTTTTAACAAATAACCTATTTAACGGCTCATAAGTTGAAATAAATCTTTCGACCGATGGCGAATAAACAGAGCGTAGGTTACGTATAGCGTCACTGTTTTTTTTTTTTTTTGTTTTGTTTATTTCTCGGAGGGTGTTATTTCGGACATGCAGGGCGGAAAAGGGGATCATGGCAGGAATGTCTGGAATGCCGTGGGACTGCATTGTTGGTATAGGGGCCACACCGATTATATCTGCCAGTTTTCTTGTATAGGCGTCTGTCTCCTGTGTGTTTTGCATCATTTCATGTCAGATTTTGTGAATTTTAAGCCCCCAATTCGGGCCTCATCATAAACGTTTTAAAACAATTTCACGAATAAAGAATTTTTAGCTTCTAGGAACTATAGACTAGTACTTGCCCAGAGGCAAAATTAATGGCCCGCAGAGCCGGTCTGGGGATTTCACCTAACCTGTCAGAACTCCTGATGATAATTGCCCTTAATAGATCCCAAAATGTGTCATTCTTTGTCGCAATAATAATTTAACGCAAAATCCAGTTTAATTAATACGTTGTTAAATGAAAACAGACCTAATTTCCATTAAACAATTTATCCAATAACGAAGAATTATGGGGAAAACAGTTTTTTTTCTCATAAAAACCAAACTTTTAATGTAGCCAATCAAAACATGATTTAGCAACATGAAATATATCTTTTCTAATGTAAAAATTTTAACGAATACCTGGAATGAGATCGTTAAGATAAAAATATACAAAATTCTATTAAAATAAATTTCTTCGACAAATTTCTTTACACATTGATATCAATACTTCGGTTATTGCCAATTTCCAGCTCCGGATCAAAAATGCTTAGAACTCCTCCGACCAAATGCAAACTTCCTACCACTAAAACGTGTAGTTTCGTACCTTCAGGCATCCCGCTGTCTAATACGCCGCAACGCAGAGGCAACGATGGTCCTGGTTGCGATGCGAGATATACGAGGGCGTCCGATATGCAACTGAAAATGATGCTTTCGGTATTGGGAACCTCGCTTTCAACCAATTTTTGCCAAGTCTTTCGGTGCAATTCACATCGTAACAGAGACTGATCTTTGGAGACATTGATACTAGCTGTATCTGCAAATCATAAATTTCATGGATTTAAAATATTTCTTGGCATTTGAACGCCACAATGAACCCAGTAGTTAAAGTTTAACAAAGCAGTACAGATAAATTATTTACCGGACGAGGCATCCTCAGTTTTTGAAATTGCATTTGTGCAAAACACCGAAAAGTCAAAACTGCATCGCAGCAAAGGAGTTAGGAGAGATTCTGCTGATCGGTCCCCCGTCGAATTAAATAAAAGCACCTTGTAAACCTTTTCTCTGCAAAGCGATAAGAATATTAATTACTCAAACGTGATCAACGTTGAGATTTCTTAATGAATTGTAAAACTAGGAAACGTCTGCCTACTTTGTAGCGAGCTTCTCAAAGTTGGAAGCCTGATTAAACCACTCTGCGCAACTCTAGATTACATGCAATATGTAGTAAAGTGAGTCATCGTTATTTCAATATGTTCAAAATTAAGTACAAAGTTCGACCTGGGATAAGTAATAAAAACGTTTAAATAACACGATGTTAACTTGGAACAGACAGGCTTCAAACTCCAAGAAGCATGGCAAAGAAGATGTGAGGATTTGCCAAATCGCGTATTAGTTTGCATTTATGGGAAAAGCTGATTGCACGAATACTTTTGAAATTACTGATTACACTAATCAAGATATGATATAACCCAAAATGTGCTTTCATAATCAAATCCGACATTTTAACGATTCTCAGATTACGTTGAAAGTGTTAACGAGAGTACACGTTCTATGACCCAAAATTGTTAAATACTCTTGTTTTCAAAAATAGATCGCCCGTGATTTTATAACACTGGATTTGTCGTCTCATTTAATCTAATAAAAATGGTTACCTGCATGCTCTCGGGAGTGTGAGCGCCATCCAAAAAATATAAACAGTTGCCTCGATTTAGCACCTGATGTCTACCAGGCCACCAACAATCCCGTAAACCTAATTTTTTTCATGTAAAGAATACGTTTTAACTAAAAATTTATATTTTCGCCTAATATCAATAAGGAGTGATCCATAAATTATGTCACACTTTTTTTTTGCCGCTTTTTAAACCCCCCACCCCTTTGTCACAAATTGTACTACACCCCATACATAATGATGTCACAAACCGTCGATTTCCCCCCCCCCTCCCCCCCAAATATTTTTTAATAATTCTATATTCTTTTAAAATTTTATTTGTTAAAATACTTAAAAATATTAAAAAACTTAATTTTAAATTAATGAAACCAATGTTGATAT
>JAQGAE010000129.1:0-54171 GCA_034696685.1 Julus scandinavius | reverse complement strand
TTCAATTGCAAAATAATACAATATTTGATTTTTCATCGGCTTTAAACTAGTTTAAATTTATTGCCCATTATGACAAACCACATTTTTAAAAAGATACATGTATAACGTTTCTATTCGATGTAAGCCATTATAAACGTTGTTTTCCCAAAAAAAACTAAATTCCATGTATGCAAATATGACAATGCATAGGGTGGAGACTGTTAAATTCGTAATGGCAATGAAAAAAAAAAGCAAAAAAACGAGAAAGAGCAATGACCTGTCTCTGTAAAAATTAAAATGTGCACCTGCACTAGATTACGATTTGTAAATGTTCGTTTCACTAAAAATACCTTATGCTAATTATTAAATATACGTGATAGGGTTGGATGCTGGTATGGGTATCTCTGTACACATAATTGCATTAATCTTCCATGAAAATCAAATTCTTCTGGGCAATGCAAGGTAGATGGTTAACTTTTATGAAATAATACTATTGTGTTTATTGAAACCGGCTATTATCACATAGAATTCGAGAAAAAAATCTAGATTGATGTCACAATCACATCGAGTAAAAACATGATACGTATGCATAGTTCATTAATACTCAAAAATGATTTATTTTTCAGGACCGAGACACGCAAACCAAACTCGAGATGCGACATCGAAAAGAGGAGGATGACCTTTATCGAACATTTGCGAAACATAGAGACGAAGAAGAAAAATACATGAACTTACAGATTCAGGTAAAAGGCCACAATTTTCATCAATGGTTTTTGATTTGGGTCATCAAAAGTTAACATTTCAAAAATCCTGATATACACCTATAATTCCGCTTTTAGACGACATTGAAATAGAATGTTTCAGAAAAATAAACCAATTTTCATTTTACACAGTTCAGAAAGGGGAATATACTATATTATTAGAGTATGAAGTTAATTTTTAACATAAAAATATTAGGTTAGAATTTCGAAGTGATATATTGATATTTGGTTTTGCATTACATTACAATCTATATTGTTTTATTAAAATTAAATCACTTTTATGATGCATAACCTAAATATGGTGTACATATTTGCATCCTTATACATAGTGCAATATTTTATATATTTTTTAAATTTACCTGGTAACTTTTGTTTTGAAATTATGGAACTAATCCCCACATTTTTCATATCGATTATACATACAAGTCAACAAGTACCTTAATCGGCATGAAATTTGAAATTTGTGATGTTGTTACTGAAATATGTAGATTTTGTGGTTTGTTACTTATTTGCTTCCAAATGCAAACTAGAAATCTTAATATAACTGTTGGGGTGTCTGTGGACAAAATTTAAGTTGTGAAAAATGTATTTTTAAGAATTATTCATATACTTTATGGCGTTTTATGAATGGCAAATTAATGTTTATTAAATTAATGCCATACACAGGAAGAATGGGAGAAAGAATTGGAAAAGCTTATCCACCGTTTCGACCAAGAGTTGAGGCTGAAGAAACGTAAAATTTCGACCGATGAGCAACGGGCCTTAACTCAACGTCATCAGCGGGAACGGGACGATCTGGAGAAGAACATGACTCTGAAGAGGGACAAGAAACGGGAAATTCTGACCAGAAAGTTGCTGGAAGACGAACGGGCAGCCACGGCTGCACTCGTAGAAAAACACAGCAAGGAAATGATACATCTTATCAACGAGAAAAAATCCGAATTCATGAGGGTAATTATTGTATATCCCCGCCACAGAATTCTTCACCCGATCTTATCATTTAGTGTCAAGAATTAATAATTAAATGGGAATGACCTTTGTTAGCACTTTTTAACTTATCCCCACTCGAACAAGGTAAATTTCAATCTCAATCTCATTCCAGTAGAATGTTAGAGCACAAAAAAAAAATGTTGAATATTAAAGATTTCCCAAGTGTATATTTCCACATTAATTTCTCTATCATTTGAATACAATGATCTATGACATGACGAGCAGTTCTAATATTTTCTATTTACAATTAGTATGCAGAAGGCACATCGTTTGAAAAATACTGACATTGACGAAAAAATAAGCATATATAGGCGTAGATCTTAAACAATGCAAAAAAAACAAAACCCAAAAAACCATTTCAATGCTGCCTTTATGTCTTTATTTTATTGAAACTTTATTGTTAGAATTTAAAAAAAAATAATATAAATTCATTTTTGATAACATTATCAATTGTACTTTACCATCCCCTTAAGCGCAACATGTCACAGTTCATTTAGAAACCATTGTATTAAAACCTTTTCACGAGCCTTCTGTTGACTAAAACTGAGATATCAACTTGTTCTTACCATAGTGTGGGAAACTTACAGAAACTTATGGTATCATTTTTTAATGTAGACCAATAGTTATTACGAACAAGATGATTACGAAGAAGAGGAAATGATTCCGTATCCATCACAGCCTCCACCACCTTTACCTCCTTTGCATGCTAAAGTGGAAATCTACAATGACCCTTTGGTTTTTGCCGACTTGGATCAAATAGCCATCAATGTAAGTTAAATGAAGGCATAAACAATGATCATTGATAAAGGGAGACAACTGATAGGTTGTATCATGAAATATTATTAAACCGTTTTCCTATGTCTTAGGTGGCACAAGAAGATCAGAAAACCTTCACTGATCTGGTAAGGATGCTGATAGGCCGATGTTCCTCGGACGTGGAAAAGGCAAGGTGAGCATCATCTCATGAACCGAATTGTAAGAACCAACTAAAAATGCTGAACAAATAAATTCTCACATCAGACATTTTCATCCTTCCACAGAGCAATATTTCGATGGATTACAGTCAAGAACCTCAACACGATGCAATTTGATGAAAATGTACGATCGGACACGCCAATGGGCCTACTTCGAGGGATTAAACATGGCACTGAAAGCTATCATGTCCTGTTTAAACGCTTATGCAGGTAACAATGCAACTCCTATTTGTTGCCTTAACAATATAGAAGATTTTCTTGCATTTCAACGATAACAGCAACATTGCAGACATGATACAGAATGCACTGTCCTCACAAAAATGTCCTTAGCGGCTTTATAAGTTAAATCGCTTATGCAGTAGTTATTCTCACAGAATTCTTTGCTCAATTTCATACTATGAAACAATGTTACCCAATTTCCTTACTCATTCACAATTCTGATTTCCAGCTACGTGGGCCTTCACTGCGTTGTAATCAAGGGTTACTCCAAGAGCGCGGGATACCAGCCTGGAGTTAAGTTTGAGGACAACCGATTCCGCAACTCTTGGAACGCGGTTTACGTGGCTGGCTCATGGCGTTTTGTCCAGTGTAACTGGGGCGCGCGCCACCTTGTGAATGCTAAAGAGGTGCCAAAAATGGGCAAGAGCAAATCGGACAGCTTGCGGTACGAATACGATGACCACTACTTCCTCACAGATTCCAAGGAATTCATCTACGAGTTCTTCCCCATGCAGCCCGAATGGCAGCTGCTGAAAAAGCCCATTTCACTGAACGAGTTCGAGGAGCTGCCCTTCGTGCGTTCCCTGTTCTTCCGCTACGGCCTCTACTTCCCACCTGACGACCGAACCAAGGCAGTCATGAACACTGATAGCACGGGAGCGACCACAGTACGTATCGGCATGCCGGCCAGCATGGCTGCCACACTCATCTTCCATTACAACCTAAAGTTTTACGATAGTGATGTCGATTCGTATGACACTGTAAGCTTGAAACGCTTTGTCATGCAGTCCGTAGTAGGCAACACAGTTGCCTTCAGAGTACACGCGCCTTGCAGCGGAATCCTGCTTCTGGACATTTTTGCCAATGCTGTCACTCCACGGGAATATTTGACCGGCGAGCCAATGAAGTTTAAGAGTGTGTGCAAGTTTAAAATCGTTTGCGCTGATCTGCAAACTGTTATGGTGCCTCTGCCAGACTGTGCTAGCGGCGAGTGGGGTCCAATGAAGGCGACCAGGTTATTCGGCTTGGTTCCTATAACCCACCAAGATGCCCTGATTTTTGCTGGTCGAGAACTGGACGTCCAATTCCGCATGTCGAGGCATTTGACGGACTTCATGGCCACGTTACATAAGAACGGATTGGAAGAGAAGCGCCTGTCTAAATATGTATCGCATTCAACAATTGATGACATAGTCACCTTTAGAGTATCTTTCCCTGAAGAGGGTCAGTACGGAATGGACATCTATACCAGGGACATTGGACAAAAGGTTTCCGAAACGGGTGAAAAGCAATTGCTGACCCATTGTTGCAAATATCTCATAAACTCTTCCAAACGCAATTAACGTGGGAATTAATACCAGCGTAGATGTACTGACTGTATGGGGCAGACCATAGGTCACCCTGAAGGATCACTACCACTTAACACCAGTTGCCATTTGAAAGTATGATGTAGTTTTATTTATTCCTTTATTTGGCTAATTATTGATCAGTTGCATATTTCTGCAGGTAAGTCAAAGGGAATATGATGACACATGTGCCTTGTAACTATCGCTTATAGCATAGTTGACAAGCACATTTATATTGAGATTAATTTTCAACAAAATACTAACTTTAATGAAACAACTCCTCCAAATGGGGAAAAATATAATAATAACATACTACATGCAACCATATCGTTAATATATTCTTAAAAGTCTTAATTGCTAATCTGTGTCTGTAGAACTTGTTGAGAGATAAGGCAATTAGGTTTGTCCAGATTCCCAAATTTCCAAACATAACAGTTACACGTTACAAGGTCAGAAATTTGTTTATGATTTTATAGCATTTAAATGACACTAAAACCCAGAAAAAAGGCCCATTCACCTTCATGTAAATACTGTATATTAGAATCAAATGTAGGTATAAGGTTAGACTATTAACTTAACTCAATCAGTAATAAAACAATCATAACTATTAAGCAACACAGCCATGCTCCCTAAACAAGTATAATTAAATTGTTCTTTTTATATTTACATACAATTTTTCTATAATTTAATAACTGGAGTAAAGTTGTCATGGTTGGACATGTTATGCATGACTATCTCAAATTAAGCAATACGTATTCTTAAAAGGAGCCAAAAAAAGGAACCTATTTCACTGTTTTGTGCCAGCATCCGATTTTGCGAATTTGAACTGCAAGTGATAAAATTGCATAACTCATTGTGCTGTACTATGTCAAAACAAAAACGCATTTGTAATGCAATATAAAGTTATGTTAATTAGATTTATTTCACCATATTAATTATAAATTTATGAAAATGTAGAAGTTGATTTTTGTACAGTGCAAAATAATGTTCGTAAGTTGAATGTTTAACTTTAGCTATGTTCTATCTCCATTTGCATATTGATCAAGAGTCATTATTTTGCAATAAAGGCAATTTAAATAAAATATTAGTTGTTAATGCAAGCTTGAATATGTATTTTTAGTTCTTTAGTCTAGTATTACTAACCATATTCCTGATATGTCAAAACTAAATGTTTTATGGAAAAATTGACAGACAAGCAGTTCGAGGTCACGGTTAAAGTGATAATATCGTGAACCTGCATAACTAGATGCAGACAACTTGGTAATAAACCATCTGATCCAACTATAGTTAATTTTGTATAATATACCTATAACTGTTCATTTAATTAGAAATATAGCGACACAAAAGACGTGCAATTTCATTCAAACATGGCTCAAATTGATAGCATACACGCAATTGTACTTTTTGGCATAGTTTAGATCGCCGTTACATATAAGTTGTACATGAATTTGAAATTATTATAAATGTAAATTAAACTCACGTCAATTTGTCCGTGGTTCACAACACTGATGTCTCAAATGGCACAGCTCGAACGATTGTAGATATATGGGACCGACCATTTCATCGCCGAATATGGAAATTTCAAACTTGACACATTGGATAGCAACAAGTGACCTTGTATCACAGATGCACCTGTAAATATTTCGACGGATTGCTTTGCAGCAACTACTAAATAAAGTAAAAGGAGAAGTAAAATCATTGTCTGTTGTTATAAGAACAAAATTACGTCTACACACGGCTATAAACAACAACAAAATTAAACGTACCACATTGAAAATGCCTCCTTGACGCTCCAATGCTTGGCACGTGATAAAAAAAAATACGAAGGCCACGCTCGACAGGCGGCAGTGTAGAGCATCTGGCACTAAGGTCAAGTGCAAACCGAAACTCCCATTAAGTAATTTCAAAAAAAGTTCTATCTAGTTAAAATATAAAACTAAAAATTATCACATTAATTCAAACACATAGGTTTTTAATTATACTGCAATTAATTAAAAATCACATGTAAATATGGATCAGAAGACACTTTTCTTCAAATTCCCTAGTTGGAAGAGAAACATCCCTAGTTATCATGGTCGCCCACATTTCAAATATAAAGCACCAGCTTGGAAAAGCATACTAAATTCCATCGTGACATTTAACCTTTTTGACTATTATAATGATTTTCATAGAATTATTCCGTATGCTGAGAAAACTTGGGTGATCAAGTTTCCAAATGAACAAGAGAAGACAACTGTCTGCTTAGCTAACGTAGCAAGATCCATTGCTTTGCAAGATTCACGTTTTCTTATTTAATCCTTGCACTGTAAATTTGACAAAAATCAATAAGAAGCATAATTACATCAACAAAAATGTACTAGGTTTATTATTTAATTAAAAACTGTTCATTAACTAATATATACTTTGAAGGACAAAGTATTTCTATGTTGCAAAGTTCTAGCTTGACAAAAACAATGTTACAATTTTGTTGCATCTCACATGCAAAATATTCCATAATAAGAGCTCATCGGCAAATTTTACGATTAATTTAGCCTACGAGTAAAAATCAGAAGTATGCTTAAATAAAACTAATCATACAGCTCGCACATGCTCAAAAGCTGGAATGAAGCAAGAATGCATCCAAAGACCTCTGAATATAAGTTATCAGAAATCGATATTTGCTCAATCATGATTAATCAATTTCATTGACGAACAATGTTTATCGACGATCACGGTATCGTCGGTCGCTTCTGTTAGGATGTGCCGTTCGCCGTAAGAAATCGTCCACAGAACGTTCATACTGAAAACAATAAAAACGTTATTTAATGAGACACATTTGCATTAGGTTTTCATGAAGTTCATTAGAATCGAAATTTTCATTGAACATTATGCAGAACATGCAATGCAAGTTATATTTCCCCACCCATATTGTTGAACACAGAACAAAGTCAGTATTACATTTTTACAGCATATTTTTAAAACAAATGCATTTTTTGTTAAGAATCTAAACGTAATTATGGACAAAAAGAAATATCACAAGTGACAGAAACACAAAAGCAATTAAATAGTCAGCTTACGGCTCGTTTGTCTGGTCGGTTGCTACGAGGCATCCCGAAATCTGGATGTGGTGGTCGGCCATAATATGGTGGAGGTTCAAGAGGTGGATAAGGAGGCTATTACAAAAGAAAACAACGTAAGCCAAAGAATGGGAAGAAATTAAAAGCTGATTGAAGAGCCAGACTCACCGGAGGCCCATAAGGCATTGGTGGAAGCGGAGGGCGGGGGTGAAATTCTCTCATGTATTCAGGATAGCCCTACAAGTAGAGAAAATTGTAACTGGAAAAATTAATTCAAATCCTACAGGTTTGACAGCACCTTTGTACTGTATGAATCATCTTTTTAAATGTGTAGTGTTTTGTACAAGTTTAAAAAAAATGCTGCCCAAACTCGGCAGTTATCAGGTTAAATCCCACAATAACTGGAAATCTAAAAGATCTTCATTCAAATAGATTACAAACATACCCCATTCATCATAGAATCACGTCTCATGCCAAATCGAGGCATAGGTGGCCTATAAAATGAAAATAATTAGGAATTAGAAGTATTTAAACATAACCATTTACTCAATCAAATTCTCAACGCAGATGGTTGAAGAAACATTTAGTAAACGCATGCAAGTAACCATATGTGTGAATTCAGAAACCATTCGCGAAACGAAAATTCATCATATAGATTAAAGAGCATTTGTTTCTGTAACCATTCACGAGGAGTTAACCTATTTTCTCAATTAATTCACCTGTCATGGCGTCCATCTTTATAAAGTCCTAATCAATTCGGCAAGAAAGAAAAACAAAATATCAATTAGTATGACATATCATCATTAAAACGTAGTACATAAAAAATGTATAAATAACTAGCAATATAGCCCTCGCACCTTCGTAATAATCGTTGCGACTTCTCTTTGCTCGTGGGCCATAATCATCTTCCGGATGGCGACTTCTTCTCCTGCGATTATCAAAAAAAACTTAAAAACAGGGCACTGTTGGCAAAATCCAAATTCAAAGTTTCTAACATATGATTAGTGATTTATTATGAAAGACTAATAATCCTATTGTGTATTGTACAAACTGTTCCAAGATTTTTGGCAATTTCAACAAGACTTTCCCCAATTTCAAACTGCAAATTGATGAACCAGTTTGTACAATTACCTCAACTTTGATATAAATATTCAAAAAAAATTTAAATATGAGCACAATACAGGCAAACTGAAATAAAATGTTTACTCGTCAAAGTAATCACTATTGGCTTATTAATTGTATAATTACTGAAGAGACAAAACCTACCCATATCTCGGCGAACAACCAATGAAGTAATTTAATGGTGGTGGGTTCCCATCCCTCCGCACCAGGGTTTCCCTAAATTCGAACTTAACCCTTGTGGGGTGCACGGATAGTCTTTTCAAACGAACCACGCTTAATTTTATGTATTTTTAGTACTATAAAAGAAGTCCGACCGAATGGCGGTGGGAGGGAGGGTCCAAAAAAGAGACGTGGAAGAGTAATTCAGTCCCATCACTTTGCGCGCATGTATGTTAACACACGACAAGCTCACTGCACTAATACCGAATACCGTGCAAACCCTACACCAGTCCGCTCCTGAACAGCTAAGTCCTATAGATCGGGTATTCTTTCATATATCCCTCACATCTTCGAACACTTTTCCACTGCACAGGGGAACAACTATTGTAACAGCCATGCGTTTGATATGTAAGTCCAGAATCATGCACAACGCTCAAATCGCTCGTTTGGAAAAAGTCCACTTTGGCAAAGAGAGGAGTTGAATGAGCTCGGACGGTATTAGACCGCTACTAAGATGGGTGGACGTGGCTGTCGTAGTGGCACTAGTGGTAAATGAGATGACGAATTTGGTAGACTAAAGAACGAGGCTTGCACTTTTGCGTTCTGTTGGAATATATTCCAATAAGCAAGTAATCCGTAATAAGTGAACACAATCCACGGGTGCACTTCTAGATGCAGCTTAGCTTTTGCACACCGTGCACACATCTAAAATGAGGGACAATAGGGTGAAATGGTTGGCACAGGTTCACGAGACCCAATGATGTGGAGAGCAGAGTTTAAGGTCGCAGGTTGAGAAGAAAGAGGAGTAGAGTGAAATGAGACAAATCATGTTTACGTCAGGCTTACCAGGGAAAAGAGAACTGAAATGCGGAAAATCTCCAGCAATATTATTTTAGACCAAAAGGATTATTGCTGATAAGCACATTGTAAAGTAAATAATAAGAGTTGAATAATAGTAGAAAGTAAATAATTTTCAGTGGACGTGCATGTTCGTCATGAATAATGCTAGCAGAAATTTTGGTTATCGTAAATTATAGGAATGTTTGGCACATATAATCAAAAGTGATTATATTGTGGAATATAAAGTTGATTAGTTGTGTAAAAATAAGTTTACTTAAATTATTCTCTAGCATAAACCTGCTATGATTATGATGAGAAAATAAACTAATGAAGATAATGAAACCTCCATGGTAAGTTATCATGAAGTCCTTTCCCCGTATATTTTTTTAAGTATTCCACATAAATAATAAAATTGTTTAAAATATGAGAAAAAAAACTGCAATAAAGTGAAGATGAATCTCTACTTGGCCTAGAACTGGCAATGCACAATACTATTAGTCAATTCCTGATTCAACAAATAACTCTAGTATTTAGAAATTAGCACAATAAAGTATGACGAAAATGCACGATGAAAAATCAAAAGAAGAACAGAGAAATAAGCAAGAAAAGAGGAGGGAGAGTGGAATGATCACTTGTATTTTTCTCAGAGTCACTATGTTAACTCCCCCAAAGACCGACACTCCTTAAGCCAACGTTCTAAATATCCCTACGACTGGCAGAGCCTTTCGCATAGCCACCATCTTGTCGGGTAAAACTTGAAAACATTCACTGGTTCCTTTGCCAAAAGAAGCAGGTGATTTTTTGTCGTCGTCAAGTCCCAAGAAAATGCTTAAGTAAAGGCATACTTAAGCAGGGCACCAAGAACTTAGTCCCATTACGATATACCAATGCCATCTTCTTAATAGGCAAACGCGTCAATAGGCACAGTAGCAACGTCGTTAAAAATAGTCCAAAGAAGTGAAGCGCTAACCTCACGGATGAATCACGGTAACTGGGCGGATGATGGTGATGATGATGGTGAGGATGAGGGTGGTGATGGCGGTCACGACGCCGATCGTAACGCCTATCCCAGCTGCGAGGACGCGCTCTGCTGGTGCGTTTCGATTTACGCAGGATGTCATCGATGTCTACGTTTTCGTCCACGGGGAACAGGCGGCACAGCTCCTCACCCACTTTAGGGTCGATTTCCTGGAAATGGTGAGGAATTCCGAACGATTGACGCCATAGTCATAGAACACAAGATCTAGCACACTGCAGTTTGCAGCCCGCTGAGAGCCATTTTGGCACGCAACGGGCGAGAGAGAAAAAACTTTGGCACTGGATACGTTTTCTTCATAACACAGGCACACACTCACAGTAGTCCAATTGCAATGTCCCACATTTTGGTGGATTAAGCAGCACAATTGGCAAATTTTACAATTTCAGATAAAATTAGAATAGGAATGGTCAAACTCAAAAAAAAGGAGACAGAAGGCTTAGCAAAAAATATTAAAAAAATTGAAATGCAAATGTACAGCACAACAAGAAAATTTGGGTAAAATAAACTGATCTAGCCTCATTTCATAACCACTCATACCTGTCCATCACGTCCAATTTTCACTGGCTTCCCATCGTTCCAAGGATTGTATAAATGCTGAGTTTTTGGAAACGGCAATTCACGCCTAAATAAACAAAAACTAGTATTTGAAAAGCATATAATAACAACAACAAAATACCAATTGCACTCATTAAGTGTGGTTGACTGTGTTTAGAATTTTTTTTAAAGATGCCCAAGGGCACTAATGCATAAGTATGCCAGCAATTTATGGAGGAAGAAGCACAACAACTCACAATTAAAACAGTCAACCGTAACACAAACTGCTCTTAAAACAAAACCATATTTCCCAATTTCAAAGATAAAGAATAACAATTATCAGCAGTATCAAAATTACCAGGCTACACAATTTAAACTCGCTGCGGTTTCGTAGGATATTATTACCTGCACACCCAATCCAAGTGAAACACTCCACCAAGGGCACGGGCGCTCAGTCCAGGCGGTAAAACCCACTGTATGGGTTGAACGTCGCGGCGAGATTCACCACTTAATCTTGCAAAACCTATCAAACAAGCCAGAAGAATCAATTTTTGAGACGATTCAAGGCTGAAAAAAAATTGCATACAGATCAGCTAAAAACAAGCTAAAGCCATACCCTGAAACTTTCCACTTTCTTTGACTGAAAATATCAACATCACATTTCTTGATTCCTGATAAAAAAATAAAATAGAAAAAAAGTTATTCGGCAAGTTAATCTATTATAGGACAGACAATACCATTTGCAACATGACTTAGTCGGACTAAGGCCATTTTAAAAATGTATCAAAACCGGGCTTACCCTATATGCTTGATTGAGCTTGGCTTCATTTTGGGGCGGTGTGGACCAAACTCCTTTGGCCTTTGACAGTACAACATTTTCGTGGTTATTACTCTTGATCAGGTAGAATCGTGTATCTCGAAATAAGTACTTTAGCTTTGTTGAAAAATCTTTACGATTGATTGAAGAAGAAACTTTGGCTCGCTTCGGACTTCCTGAAATGTTAAATAAAAACTTGAAGACATGTACTTGTACATTCGGCCATACTTAGATGATGTTTAATGTAATTTAATGGCAACAAATTTGTTTGAAATAAAATGAAATTACTTTCATATAAATATGATTAATAGCAAATGTAATTACACCATAAGTCACAACAAACTTTCATAATAAGTCTGTTTTTTTTCTTCCAATCCTAATTGCACAAATGTCTATTATTTTTTGAAATTACAAAAGAATTTTGAATGCACACATCGATTTAAAAGAAGACAAACCAAGTTATTAAAAAATACTATAAAATTTGCATTATTTGCGGAAAATTTAGGAATCGTACTTTCTCCACTACGGCTTCGGCTATGGCTTCTACGGTCATAAACTATGGGCGAAATTTCATGATGACGTTTTCGTCTATGATGCCTACCTCGCCTGCGTTCTCTGTTATCGACATCTACATAATAAAACATTGAAGAAAATGAAATTTAATTACTTTGTTTATATACAACACTAACGAAGACAGATTGCAGTTAACTAACCAGAACCAGAGGAAGATGTAACTGATGACGAAGAAGAAATTGGAGAACTGATGTCCGAGGAACTGCCTGACAAATCACTGGAAGAGCTGGCTTCACTGCGAGTGTCGTATTCAGCATTATCTTCAATGTTCTCCATAGGTTCATCTAAGGCAGCGTTGACTTTTAAGCGATCAGAATCTAATTCATCTTTATGTTTAGAAACTGGCTTTCCTTGCACGTTACTCTCTGCCAAATTAAAGAAATCTGTATTTAAACAATTACAAAGCTAAGGAAAATATCTTCCAGGTAAAACTCAAGTAAAAATAACAATGATATTGTTAACAAAGTTCAAGATTATTAAATAGTTGAATTAAAACAATTCATATATTTAACACATTTGGCAAACATTTAAATTTACAATGAAGAACCAACATACGTGCTGATTTAGTTTTCAAATCCTTGGCATCTCGAGCAGACTCCTCATTATCTTTTTTTAAATCAGCTTTTTGAGCGTTCTTGTTTTCTAGCGGCTTTTTAACTAGCTTAACATCTTTCGGTTCCTGCTTTTCAACTTTCACATTCTTTGATGCCTCTGGTCCTTTCTTTATCACTTTGTTTTCACCAGCTGAATTTGTCAAACAATAACAAAACAAGATTAACACAAGCATAAACTAATATTACTAGGCGTTTCAGTATTGACCATTTTCATAAAAATAATGTAATAATAGTACATTTAGCATTATTAGCTACTGCAACACGTTTTTCGTCCACTACTTTTCCTCCAGCTGCTTTGGCATTTGCTCCAGCGGGTGGTTTTGAAATTGGTTTCTTGATAACTTTGACTGGCTGTTTTGCCTAGTAAGTCAAACATAGGATCTTTGAGGCTGCATAATTAAAAACTTTGGATAATAATTATGAAAAGCTTCCATGTTTACCTGATTGGTGGTAGGTTCTTTAGAAGCTGGTGGCTTCACAGTAGAAGCCACAGCAGTTGTGGGCTTTCCTACCGTTTTTGGGGGAACCTTAGCAGGTATGCGTGCAACTGGGATTGCTTTCTTGACCGCAACTACTTTGGTTCCAGGTGCTTGTGAGCTAGGAACACTCGTAGTAGTGACTGCTTTCTTAGTTTGTGCTCGTGTTACTTTTCCCTGAGTACTCGCAACAGGTGCTGGTACGACTTTCTTAACCACCTTCACTGGCTTCGGAGGCGGCTTTGCTTTCTTTACCACCTTATTAGTAGCTGGTGGAGGCGGCGCAGCAGCAACCTTTTTCTTACCTATAAAAAACGCAAAGCTTAATACCTCTATATATATATATATATGGGCAAGTAAATTGTATACCGTTTTACGATATTTGCACTATCATGATGAATCAAGAATGAACAAAAATTTTGGAGAAGATACCTGGATCACCTTGATCGCATAAATCAAAAATAGACATAATCGTTGCTTGCACAATAGAATTATATTGAAGCCAATTTGATAATCAATAATCTAAATGCATTAAGATAATAAGTTGGCAATTACCCGCTTTCTTTTCATCGTTTTTTAATTCTGCCGCTAAGTCATCGAAAAGATCTTCCGAATTTTCCAAAATTTCATCCAAAATGTTCACCTCTGAAAAAAAAAAAAAAAAACACCAAACATGAATATCGAAGTATTGTTCCGCATGCTTTTTCATATCACCGCGATTTACTTTTTGGTTAATATATAGCTGCCTGAGCTTATTTACCTATCATAATTTCAATTGAATGCAGTAGTATATAAATTGGAACTGGATTTTAACTCAAACACATAGATTTTACTCCAACAATGGACAAAAACTGAACAAACAAAAATTAGGCTTAACATGTAAGCCTTCTTACCACGGAGGTTTCCACTTTCTTCAGTCATTTATTCTCTCACAGACTAGAATCAGGATTGTAATAGAGAATAATTTAAGTCCCTTAATTAACTACAGTTAAACTACACCCGTATTCAACGCAACATAATATTTGCTAAAACATTCGGAAGCAAAAAGTGCAACACATTCCACGAATAAAGAAATAAACTCAAAACAGGCGGCGCTCGAGTAGGTACTTTGTAACTTGAATTAAAAGATGGAGCGCCGTTACTAGCCATTACAGGGTGTATCGCCACTTCCCTGCCGGCTGTCATTGGTGATTTATAGTGTTTGTTAAAATAAAAATTATCCTTTTCTCCAATAACAGACTGTACATATTCTCTCATTATTATAATAATTATTATCATTTTAGTGGGGGAAATGGGGATATCATATATACTGAGAACACGCAATTATTTGAAAAACTAACATCACCAAACAATACATTTTAACACTTTCTGCGAATTGTTTTGAAATAATTAGCTTCGAACACTAGAATTTAGATATATTTGGTCAATAGATGTTCTGTTTGATAACAAAGAAATTCTAACAAGAAAATTATTTAATTATTGAATATAGTTTTCCTTATTTTATGGCCACTTCTGTCCTCAAGAGAAACCTAGGCCAATTATGAATTTATAGCTCAATTTATGATTTTTTTTAGAATTATTAATAATAAATAACAAATTGCAAAAAAGCGTTTTTGAAAGACTAAACTAGGATATTTTTGTTGTTGTATATTTTAATTATTAGATACAAAATATGCTAAATCAAAAAATATTAATTCGTAGAGCATTTTATATAGTTTGCCTTAGAAAGTTTTCCTGAAAAGGTAAATATACATTAAAAGTGGCAAACTACATTATAGACCTAACCATAAAGTGCTCAAGCTGATGCAAGCCGCCCAAATTGTGAAATTTCACTTTAACATCACCACGTATTGTCCACGTCCTTCCTACATCCAAAACTGTTAGGAGTAAAAAGGAGCTGAAAATGATGATTTACGCATTGAGAATACGTAATGGGAAATTTACAGTTTCGTCAATAAAAGATAAAACCATTAAAAAAAAAGCTAGGATGAACGTTTGATCATTGGTGGCACGAAGTTGTCGTTACCATATGAGGAAAACTTTCAAGCAAATTGCACGCTGAGTCGTAGACGGTGAAAATATGCAGTTTTGAGACGTTTGGATATGGCAAACAGGCCATCGATAAACCCTCAAAGATGTGCTTGCACGTCGCAAATGCGATCGTTTCCCTTAATCCGTTTCGTCCGTTCAAAAGCGCTTTTTTCCACCATGTATATATATAGATTCACTAGCAAATGTGTGGACGCAAAGGATTTCAACCCCTTTTGACTACTGGCGGAATCAAATGATTTCACATCTCCTTATTTTCCATTCATTTTTGTATCATCAGTTTCCTAAAAACAAATAACCGGCTATCAAAACAGCCATAAAAAGTATCGACACATTCAGTCAAAGGCGATGCTTTCGAAACTAAAAATGTACTATACGTTTTTTGTTTTTTTTTGGAAAGTAGCCAAACTTAAGACTAAATTCAAATGCCATCTCAACCAGCTTTCCAGAATTCAGTGGGATTGAGATAGGTATGTTTGAGAGAAAGAAGAAATCTCCTAAAAAAAATGCGAAAACACGTTAATTACTCAATTAAATTTTACATTCACCTTTATGTAAGCATAATCCTTTTTTGCACAACATGCATCTACACGTTCCTTTCAAAGCAGCACTCTGTTGTGCAT
Organism: Julus scandinavius; assembly: GCA_034696685.1. Lineage (NCBI taxonomy): Eukaryota > Metazoa > Arthropoda > Diplopoda > Julida > Julidae > Julus > Julus scandinavius. The sequence continues at coordinate 38,000 of JAQGAE010000129.1, read as the reverse complement.
TCACCAAGTATGGTGAATTTGTTCCCTGCATGCCGACCTGTGAAAACACGTAAATATAATCAAACCGTTAGCAATTAAGTAATTACATTTCTTCCAAACGACTGACCAAATTTCTGTAAAAAAAATTCAACGCCACACGAATAAAACTGATGAGTACAAGCTTTCAATATCATTAGTAAAGCAAAACCAGTACATACCTGATTACAGATTAGGAGCATCCTTTCAGTATCCGACTTATTCTGTACTATGGGACTTGTTCTTCTTTGAGTTCTTTGAGTCTCTGAAAATGTCCTATGAATTTTTCAGAAACTTTTCATTGTAAGAAAAATTGAATTGAGCACTACTTAAAACTACTTCTACCCAGGCATAATTGCTTATTTAAAAGCATCGCTATATATATAACCTTATCCACCGAATAAGGTAAAAATAAATTCGTGTATAAAAATACCAGCAAATTGATACTCGAGGGAATTTTTTTTAGAATAAATTCATAAGGTGGATTAACTGTTAAAAAAAAGTTGGCGATTATGGTTCGTATTCTGCAAAATCAATGAAAACAAACCTGGGCATCTGAAGGAATAAGCAAAAAATCCGAGTTGAGGCCTAAACACACCGTTTTGTTAAATGATGTATGGTGCCCAATTAAATAAACTTCGAGTCAGTTGTAAATGACATTAAGAAAAACATGGTCATGACAACGTCCAATTACGACTTCTTACAAGCGAGACAACCTGCGCTAAAAGTAATCTTTTGAGAAATATGTCAATTATTAGCATTTTTTTTTCACTGAATAATTTATTAAAAATCAAGTTATTTTTAGTGTAACCTCATCATTTTTTTCCAAGAAAATACGAGGGCAACTTGTCCCATTCGTTTAATCGTACCTTAATAACAGCGACAAAAAAAAAACAAGAAAACAGTTTTCATAATTGCGAAATTAAAAACGAAAAATCAATAAGATGCAGGCGGAGACAACGAGAAAACTTGTGCCATTTTTTTCCCAATTTATTTCACAGTATCTTACATTGTGTGTCTAACAGATACAGTTGCATAAGTTGATGACTAATTTGAAAATGCCCTTTTATTTATATATAAAACGAAGCTGAAAAAAAAACCATGAGTTCGTTTGTAATTTCTTTTTTCACCGCTGAATTAGCTTTTTATATCACTTTTTTGAAAATCAAAAACGTAAATACCGTGCACAAAAACGCACGTTTGATTGAACTAGAAGACAAAATCACTTCCATGAAACTGTAACGGACTAAATTCAGGTCAAAAACAAGTTGAAAATTCCTGCAAAATAAACAGTATTTTATCCATAACAGAAATTAGGGGTAAATGTTTTCATTTGATGAACAGAAAAAATTGTTCTGCAAAAAAACCATATAAGTTAGCATGTATGAAACAAATCCGATTTCACCTGCTTAAGCCAAAATGTTGAAATTGTTGCTATAAAATGCTGCTTGGTCCCTAGTAGCCAGTTTAGAGTCAAATAAATAGGCCTAACGATTAGATAGAAGCAGTGGAAATCAATTAGTATCTTCTAGTTCAAATACAGTTTAGTTAACGACATTACGAGCTATAGCACTATAGATACGATTAATATCGCAATTTTTTTTTCTTCGAAGCTCTTCCATATTTTTTAAAGGATTTTGTAGCATTTTCGTTTCTCGTTAGGTGCAATTATATTTGTATACGACAATGAAATCTATTTTGCTTCATCTACGTTTCCCTACTGATTTCAATGGGCATTAATAAGGTGTTGCTAAAGGAAATTCGGAGAATTCAAAGAAAAATAAGGTGACAAAATAAATATATGGGGACTGTTGAGGATGACCCTGATGACGAAATGATTTGCTCGGAGTGACAATAATAAAAACAGATGGTTATGGATATGATGTAAATATAATTAATTGTATTCAATGCTTGGTGTTTATAAAAATTAATTCCATGTTTGGATATTGCTAAACCAAAAAAGCAAATTAAATGCCTAAAGAAATTTTAATAAAAATAGATTGCTGGCTAGGATTTGAACCTGTATCGTATTAGGCAACCTCAAAATAGGTCATCGAATGGTCTTAGGAGGCTGGAATGTCATAAGAGTGTCATAGGCACAGTATGGCATTCATATGACATCCCAGCCTCCTAAGGCTGTTTTGTCACCTAGACATACTTGCTGCATCAGAAAAAGAAATAATTTAACTCCAGCAATGAATAGTACATGTTAGTGTTCACTTTGTCGTTTTTTTTACCTATTGTTTTGCACCATTACTAGCAACCAACCTCAAGTTCCAGAAAAAAAACGTGGCATAACTAGTACTCTGTTGACAAATGTGACTAGCACGATTTTCAGTTGTTTCAAAAAATTGGATTTCTATGGACGCATGCAACTTCACACACTTATTTTGAAAATTAACTAAGGTGCCAAATGCAAACCGAAAGAATATATTGATGATGAACTGTCGAAAACTACGATAAAGATCAAGGTGATGGTTGGAAAAAGGCTACTAGAAAGCTTCTTTGAGAAAAAAGTGGATAACAATTTTTACAGTGAAATTGGTGCAAAAAACTGTTTTAATTGACATGGAAATAGGGCAGGGCAAGGGACAGGGAATAAAAAATGTATAGGAATATATATATTTAATGTGTTTGTGTGAGTGTTTGTGTGTGAGAGATAAATGCAAAGATAAGCTTATGAAACAAAATCAAATATATAAAACAAAATAACAACGTGGTGTCAAGTTAGTAGTTAGGCAATTTTTGGTTTTTAAATATTTGCCCAAGAAGCCACTACTCGTTCATATTTGACGGAAAAAATGACTTGGAAAAAAACACAAAAATGATGGCAAACAATGCAGGAAAATGGTGAAAACACAGTATTTGTTGGTTTCATCACACTGATATGTTGCGGTTATACAATCACACAATTAAAAATCCAACCAACTTGAGATTATTGCACATGTATCTTACAGAACAACCCTCTAGAGTAGTTAAGAAAATGTAGCAAATTTGCCACTACAGATCGTGGAAATGGACAGCAAAGGCATTCTAATTCATAAATATATTTATATATATAGAAAACATATTTATCTATATATATATTGTATAATAATATAGCATCTATCTTATCTTAAAGTACAATATTTCCTTTTATAATTAAAAAAAAATCAAAATGATAAATTTGAAGAATTTTTCGCATCGCTTTAGCTACTTTTGCCGTATTTTAAACATATAATTGAATGATTTTCTCGGTAATTTCTGCTACAAAGAAACCGTTTTGAGAAGAAAAAAATCTGTCAGTAGCAAAGCTAATCTATATTTTTAAATAGATTTCAAATTAAATCCATACTAACTGATTACTTAGTATTGTTGTAATCTCTGAAAATATGATGTTATATTATCAGAGAATGTCTCAACACTGAATAGACATTGAGTACGGATTGTCAATCCGAGTAAACATGACAGAAAACACACTTCTGATTTCCTATGTTTATCATCCTCAGAATGCGTGAAGTTCGATTCTATGTAGCTAGATGGCGTATAAGTCGCGACGTTATACAGGGCGAGTAAAAAAGCAACATTTTTTTTAACGTTGTGGCTTTTTTGCAAGTAATTTTTGTGCAACACAGCCGTCATTTTAATTATTCTTGATAAATCTGTTCTCGTTAACAGTTGCTGTCCATCTCCTTAATCAGCAAGTATATAAATTGGCAAATACATCGTCGTTCGTGCACACATTTCTTGTTTGAAAAACAAAAAAGCCCATTAGATTCGTCATCTACACCTATATGATAGCGTTACACGAACTCAAATGGTTGATGATCGAGAATTTTCAGACATTAAAAGTCAAACGAAAAACAAACAAAAAGTACATAAGCCACGAGGTTATTAGCATTATTAGTATAGTACAGGCATAATAGATGTCAAATTTTGTCCATCAATTGAGCTTCTACATGATCACAAGACATTAGTTGTTTTCTTAAGTAGAAATTCTAAAAGAACTTTCAAAATATTGAACTTCACAAATAACAGTGAAGTCACACATAATTCTGTCATCATATGTTATACAAGGGATGTTATATCGTATAGGGATTTTTTTATATCAGTTTTTTTTTAAAAGTTATTTCTGGAAATGTTTTTTTAAACGGGGAACTGCTATAAAAATTGTAAAAATCTGTGCATATCTAAGAAATATACTCAAAAGGTTTCGACTAAACATTTACAGATATTGCAACCACACATCTCCTCACCAGTCACATATAACCCTGCAATGGTGGAACATTTGATGGAGATCTAGGACAAAGTTTCTCGGATGGAGGGGAAAAGGGGATTTGGGGGTATATACGAGAAAGAATGACTTTTTTGATTCAAATATATATTTATATATATAATTACAATATAATGATGCTTTTTTTTCCTTAGAAGAGCACACTTATCCGCGCATAATTTGATTAGGCCAACAGTTCGCCCAACTTCCAAAATACAATCTAACGAGACGCGTTTACCAAAGCACACTTCATTAACGCCATTTTAAACCGTTGAAAACAGCATGAATATTAAACAAAATTGTCAGAAATTCATTCAAGGCTGAGGTCAAATGTCATTACAATCCAATAGACAGAGTCATGATCACTTTACAGAAACAACTGCTCGAATTTTGTAATTGGATTACGTTAAAAGATAATTTTAAATTCTACCTTGAATATAAACTAATGTAGTTTGCATACTGTAATAATTCAAGAGGATGATAACTCAAGAAGCATTATTTCGTTGTTCTCGATACTATTTCATATACAGTATATTTTAACGCACTAATTCAAACACTTCTTGGATAATAGTTGCAATAAAATGTGTCCTCACTAACCCTTGAATGCAATATATGACCAATATTATTATTATTATTTGATATTTCATGGTAAACAGTTTAGTGTAACATTTTCCTCTTTGATTTACAAATTTATGAAGCTTTTTTTACCCTCAATTTCTTATCGGTTCATCATACATTGATGTGTTCATTTGTTCATCATATATGAAGAATTGGAATTGTTAAGTACAAGTTTGAACGTATTGTAAATATTCGAATATGCTTATTGTAAAAATAAATGCAAACGAATAACAAAATGGCAGACAATTGATCATCCAATGGGCTGCTGATGTGATGACGTCCTTATGGGCACCTTATATGCACAGAAATGGTGACGTCATACTCCAACAGTCCATCTTCTTTCAATATTATTTTAAATAAAAAACTTTGCTCATATATCTTAAGGTGACATCTTTCACAAATATGGACCATCAAACATGTAGATCAACAGATGTGATTTGTCATCAATATAGAGAGAAAAAATAAAATATAAAATAAACAGTGTAAATAATTTGTTTTGCGATATGGATATAAAGTAGGTAACAATACTCATATATTAACTGAACACAAGTTACAAGGAGTGACTGATCTGAAGGAATGTATGTGGATGGTAGGGAGAAGAATATCAATTTTGGAACGACTCGCGAGTGATTTTATTAATAAATGGGTAAAAAACAAAGATAAAATGGTGGAATATGTATTGCTATATTTTGTTCGCAGTACCTCGAAGGTAACCTTCGACATAGGACGTTTACTCTGTTGGCCTTTTTGACAAAATCGTGATAATTGCAATGACGTCATCGGAAAAAATGATAACTTCCGGTAGACCCATTGTCACTCAGATATATCAAAACTCTGCATCAACTCCCATTCCATGTTGCAATCAAGACAAGAGGAACAAGGATGTTACCAGGGGGTTCATCAAGAACTAGATTGTATACACTCCCTTAACGATAATAAATAAAAATAAACATAAATACATCTTTTTGAAATACAGGTACCATCTAGCATGTCCTCATTGTCTGGATTACGCAGTTCGCACCGATACTTAATATCAGTTAGGATAAACGAATGGGATAATTATTGAGCATATTAGTCGTCATTAATTCGGGAGGGGGAATGGGTCACAACCTCTAGTGAGATTCTTACTCTAATCAATAAAATGGTGAACTGGAATGCCAATTAAGAATAGAGAATTAAGTAGAAGTTAATAAGTTATAGTTTGGAATGTTGCAACAAAAAAAAAATGCCAACGTTTGAAATCAAACCGCGAAAACAGCAATTAAAGACTAGAATGATGTCGTTAAGTACCCATAACCGCTTAAGGAAAAACAACATAAAACAATACATAAAAATATTCAAATAAATTAATACCAAATTCTGACTAGAATGTACGATTATCCAATGTGGAACTGCAGTAGAACGTCAAACGTTCCGACCTGCCTGGTGTAGGAATTACAATGTTTTGTTTGTTGCTTTGTAAAACTTAAGGAATGAAGGAAGGTATTTCTTTCAAATAGTCAAGGTTCATCCATGCAAGATGGCGGTGTTATAAGTTCAATTTAAGTAATTGTAAATACTGAGGCCACGACCTTGTGTACTAGGATATAAGAAATCCCTGCTTTTCATTTGTGGAATAAAAGTGGAATGATGAAATCTTAGGAAGTCTATAGATTCAATTAGAATACGGTAACTGGAATGGTTAGCAAATGAACGTGTAATTAGCAAAACGGCCTACTAAATATTCACATTTTCCAAGGTTACATCAGGTAAATGATGTTTCAGATAGATAACATTAAAGATCGTCCAGCTTTAAATAAATTTCAATTTAATGGTACCTGTCTGTAATTGGATCATTGAAAAACGTTCACATTTTCCAAAACTCGTACTTTTTCGTCAAACTTGCTCGGATGTTTCTTGAATGTCTAGAGATTTGTAAGTTCTTGCATTAGATTTTTATAAATTAGTAAATAATAAATATAGGACGTCGAAGGCAAACTTTTCAATTACTATAGAAAAAAGCTTAAAATGGATACCCTCGTTCTGATACTGATATGTAACCAACAAATATAGACAAAAATATGCAAATTTTCCTCTCGGGGAAACATGATCAACGGCGATGAATGGTGAATTGGAAATATGTACACCTATAAATATGACCCTATTTTTAAGCATAGTATTCGTCATTTCAGCTGGTAATTTGGGTGATTTACGAAAAATGGTGACAGTATAAAATGACTGCGGGGGAAATTCCCTTTAGAGTGGCTTAATGAAGGTGAAGAGAAGGACATAATAACGCACATAATAAATAAGCAATTATAAATAAAAAACTAAATAAATTAAACCTGACTAGATCAGACCGTAATCTCTTGATTGATGAAATAATCTCCCACGAAAACAGCAATCATCATCATTAGCATAGAAAAACAGGCTCATTATCATCATAATCATCAACATTAAAAGAAGATGGGTGTACTTTTCTTAAGTGCTTTATGGTACGAGGAAGCTATAATGGTGTAGAATGTGGAATTGGGACAGCACGGAGAAAAAAAATAAAATTTAAAAACAGCTACACGTTCAGATATTTTATAAGTGAATTTTTAAGCAACTGGATAAAACATTTGCCCCCACCATTCGGTTTTAAATAGATATATTTTCATTAAAATCTCTATGTACAGATGAATTTCCACTTAAAACTCGATTTGTTTATTATTTTAGGTGAATTTAAAACGCCCATTTGATATGGTAATCTGAATTGTTTTTAAAGGTGTGTAAACATCGTGTCCTCGTTAAGTTTTTCATTCTTGCTCAAGGTTTCATTGACCAAAGCAAATACTTGAAAGTAGTTTTCTACCTGTAATGTTGATGACATAACGTGAGCACAGTCAATCAGCTTCGAATTCTGATAAATGAACTGCTATTTGATGTAACAAGCTCAATCAAAGTTTTGTGTATCGTGTCTTCATAATCGCAGTTTATCCTCGATGCCTTCCTCTGAAAGAGCATTTTGACCAGATAGAGAAAGAGAGAGGTACTTTGTGAGGGTTATAATGGTGATTCTGGTTCGATGTGGTTATAAGAGGGGAAAGGGGGGAGGGGGTGGGGAATACATGGCGGGAACCATTTTAGGAGTTCTTCGTTGTGCTTGGGTTTGTATTGCTGTTTGAAGTGGCACTGCCATGATTTGCTTTCTTCTCTTCGTCTTGCCATTTGTCTTGAGATCTTCGTCTAGCATTCATAAAGAAATTGCCAACTGTTGATAATTCCAGGCCTAACTGCTGAGAAATTGTGATTTGCATTTCCTTGGAGGGACGCTTCGTTTCCTGAAAAGAAAAGAATTTACGAAATATTAAAAATATTCAAAAGACGTGGTGGTATGACTGACAACTTCTGTCATAAATTTGGTCAATAACTCATGAAAGCAACATATCATAGAAGTCAAGGTGGAGTCTGATGAAATTCATCTAAAAAGATTTCGATACTGACTCAAAATGTTCAACAATAAGTACATTCCAAAATCCAAAAACTCATAAGCAAATTCAGCAAATTATTCGATGGACAGCTTCCGCATTTTTCTTAGTTCGCTTCACCTACTGAAAATGCAGATGAATTATGAATTGAAGCAAGCCTTCAAGAGTTTTTAAAAAGATGATTGGCAACAGTAACATTCAGTACCAAGAATTATTGAAAATCCATAATTCCGTTTACAAAGTCTATCTCTCTGAGAAAATGTAATTATAAAAAAAAATGTAATGAATTTCGCATGAAAATATTTCTAATTCGCTTCGCTCTAAAACTGCTCACCAGGTAGGCGTATGCTAATTAATTCACCTTTTACATTTATAAGCAAGATGCAGTTGCTCTTCTCGGTAATTTGTCCAAACTCGTTGCTTTCATAATACCAGCTGAAGTAATTCCAAGTGGTTTTTTTTTCTTGGAGAAGCATTCACATTTTTCATCAAATTATTCTGTACATACCTTAAAGATAGCCTGGAGTGTACGTCGTTGCAAATCTGTAAACACCAAACGAGGCTTCTTGGGGGCAGGAGCTTGTTCTTGGCTGGTCGGCTGCTCCTCTTTCCGCTTGCAAGCTACAGTGGAACGAGAAAATTAGGCAAATTAAGAAATGCACAATTATAAAGTTAATGACTGGGCATTAAAACGTTCAATGACTGAATGGCATTTGCATTTTAAAACTCTCGTTCTCAAAATTTCCTACTGAATTCAATTTTTAAACACCACTTGACATGGAAAATTTGACACATTCAAAAATGTATCAGATTATGATTCTGATATGCGCAATGATCACTTTCTAAAATAGTCTTTAGATTATTTTTAAATAGTAATAGATTAATGTAGATAGACAAAAAACTAGAGTACACAAATTGTTTATTTAAAAATAAAAAATTCCGAACATGGACTAAGCCAGCAATAAATAATAAAAACGTAGAAAACGCTACCAAAATCACAAGAGAAAAACGTTTTATACTGCAGTCTTTTGGCTTCACGATATCGTTTTCTGTTTTAATCATATTTTTAAAATGAAAAACCTCCATTATATTAAAATAAAATGAATCTGTATGATAAAGTAGATATTTTCGATTAAGAATCAACAAAAAGGCCGTATAAAACCCCCTTTTTACTTTCTTCATAATAGCACTGTCGTTATACAGTACAGTATCATGTTAAACAAAACAGATAAATCTCAAGCAATTGTCTACGAAAACTGTCTACCTTTAAGGGGCAGCAACAAACAATTTTGGTATCCCTTTCCAATGATAATTATTTTATATATCTCGAGTGTACGAGACAGCCCATATATTACGATTTTAAAATGATTAATAAAATGCAAAGGATTTCATGGTTAAGAGAATGGTATCAAAACCCAAAGTGAAGCCTAATTTCGCCTGATTTAACAATTATGATTTTTCAATGGTTGAGAAATCATTATTTCAGTATTAATATGAAGATATTTTCTTGTCCTACTTTACCGAGATAGTTTCCTAATTTTTTATATATTCCACCGTCCTATAAACTGGGTCGGACTGACCCATTTTAAACCTGGACATCATCATGTATAGATATTGTAGACGTTTTCAGCAGAAGTGTTTGTTCATATTGTACATCTAACCATTGTAAAATAAATAAACACAAAAGGGTGTCACAGACGTCATCCCAAACTAGCGTGCATGCAGAATGGCGCCATGTCCACTTATGTTTACATATATGGAGCGTCCCCCAAATAGGACATACATTGATGACAGTCCCTCAGACAGCTATTGGATAAAACACCAACCTGACAATGACTAAAGCTTTATTTTTTCTTTGAAAACTATTTTGGGAAGTATTTTTCCATTGTAATGTTAAGAATAAGGGTCTCTCGTCAGGTGGAATTTTTTTGTTTTTGTACCGAGCTAAAAAATGTGCAGAATGCAGACAAAAAAAATTGAAAGGAAACCAAGTTTAAGGAGAATGAAATAGACGCTTTCTGCCTCTCTCGACTAAGAATTGAGGGACCATCTTATTGTTTCTCGAAAAAAGATAGGTCCGTGGACCCCCCTATACGACAGTACGGCGAGCAATTTGGTGGATATCAGACTGGTGTTGCCCGTTGTATAAAATATAATAAAAATGCGTGATGTAAAAATCAGCATCCTGATTTTAGGAGGATTGGGGATGCTGTTTTCGCAAATTCGCTCTTTTATTTCCCTACTGCCTTTTATCATCTCCCGGTCCCCCTAAAACCCTAAAACCCGACGGTTTTCCCCAAACATAGTATGAGAAAAATTGCATCTGGAAGGATTCCAAGTATGACAGGATTTCAGTAGAAAATTCCCTCCTTTTCTCTATATTTTTTTTTTCGTCTCCAGAAGAAAAATACGCTGGTCCCAACACTCATCAAGCGAAATGAGCACGAAGAAAAGAGCGAAAAAAGAAGAAAAAGAAGACAGCACTAAAAAATGGAAATGTGTAAAAAAATATGGAAGCTGAATTCGAAGTAGAAGAGGGAAAAGTAACGGATAAAAGGAAATTTAACGAGCGAGGTGTTAAAATAAAGTGCAATGGGACACCAGGAAGGGGAAGGCATTCAGATATCCCTGGAGTGAAGATAAGGCAATATGATTGGCTCGCGTGTATGCCATGGAAAAATAGCAAAATGGACATCAGGCATGCAAGGCCACATTAGACACCCCAACGGTCAAGCGAGTTCAAATAGGGTCACTCTTCAGAATCTTTGTTTTCAATGAGATCGAACACATCATCCAATACTAATGTAGGCAAATCGCCAGATGGGGTGCACAAATCAAGTTACTATATATATAGCCTTCCAGACGAAATCCCAACACCAGATCTAACTGCATCGTTTATTTCACTCTGTATTTTAGACACCTTTTAGTATATGAGAAGATGGGGTCTGCATCGACTGTGCTATATTATTCAATGTTACGTTTTATGTTTATTTATTTTCTTATAAAATAAATAATAGATGATGATCATGCTTATAAACCTACTGACAAATTTCATTTTAGCCTACTCGCAAACTTGTCTGTTCGTGTGGAATCTCTGGTAATCAATATTCAATAATAAAATTTAAGATCAAATTGCAAATACTTTGTAAAACTAGTTATTAGCGATATAAAGTCAAATAAATGAGCTAATTATAATGGCTCGTCTTCCTGGATAGTATCAATGACCACAGGCACACATTTCGCAATCATTCTTCATTATACGTGACGGCCACTAGCTAAATTAAACTGACAATGTCTACATCGCACATCCGTCACGGACATTATTGCCCTAACATATTTAGTTTTTTTAAAAAAAAAGGGCTGCGTATTCGGAAAGTATTTTGAAGCGCATTGGAGCACAACTATAGTGAGAAGAAAGAAGGCCTAAGCAGTGCAATGGTGCGAATTCCAACACCTGTTTGGTCTTTGAATTGGGAACACAGGGCCTAGCTGTGTGACGAGCTAATTGCCTTAGTTTTTTTCCTTCTTCTTTTTCTTCTTCGTCACTCGCTTTGAAGAGAGTTAGTTAAAAGGGAGGCTGCCAGAGGATTGTATGAGGGAGAGGCCAAAATGGGAGGATGGATTACAAAAAAGAAAGAAAAAAATGGTGACGCAGGAAGATAAGCAGATGGATGTGAAAGGGTTGCTTCAAAACTATTGGAACTTATCTTGCTTGACGAGTCCATTTTCAAATTCCTTTCATGCATGCTATCGAAAGTTTGGATAGTACTCCCACAACGCTGTCTTTCAGTATATGAGTTTTTAAGTTTAACCAAAAAAACAAAAAATACTGAATTGAGCACGCCAAAATTCATAAGCATGTACATAGTTAGAAAAACGAACAACACATTATTAAGTGATCAACGTGGTAAATAAATTATTTAAGTAATCATTAAATAATTCTGGCTACACGTAGTCTATAAATGCTATGTATATCACACTGTAGGTCATGAAAACTATAATATCTATAAAGATCTTCATGATTGACCCTTGGTATTCAACATGTAAAGGCATTAAAAATTGCATATCCTCAAAAATGGTAACCATGTTGTTTTATTTTTTCAAATTCATCTTAATTTTGCCCCCATGAAATGTCAATAATGAAACTAGCAACGTGTTGCCAGAAAATTCAAGATATTTCTATTGTTTTCCATAATGTGAATCTTAAATCGAACAGGGCGCTATTTCCAAACGAACCAAAAACTAAAATTGCGTGAACACAAACGCAAATAAGGCGGCGTCCAACTTCAACAAAAAATTCAGTTCCTAATAACCTAATTCTGATTCGACCTGACTGCAAGACAAACGCATGTGCACACAGTAGTCATAATTAAAAACAACAACAAAGAAAGTTAAGAAGAAGACTTAAGAAAAGTGGGGGAGAATCTCGAGAGAATCTTAAAAGGTACGTCAATGATGAAGGTGAAGGAGGAGGTTGAGGATGAGGAGGGGTGAGATGATAAAATCGCGTCAACCAAAGTGGGTTTAAACGCGAAATGTAAAACATTTACATCGCACTAAGACGAAAAACACGAAAGGAAAAAAAAGTCGATGGAGGAGGTTTCGAAAACCTCAGCAATAATAAAAAATGCAAATATCCAATCATTTCAGCTGGAATCATTAGTTAACGTAATTTTACGCCAAAGGATTTGCGAGCTCTGATTGAATGTTACGGGAGGAGAGGTTGGTGGTGTAGGGGGCGCGAGCGAAGGTGGAGGGAGGTGGGGGGGGGGTTAATACGAGCAATTTAATGTTTAAGACAGACGGAAAAAGATTACGGATTTGAACTTAGCCTTAAGATCCCCCGAAACTAAAACAACAACGCGTTTAAATAAGCCCAGACTCAGGCGGCCTCGCTGTATGCAAATTCAGACTAAAAACAGGAACAAAAACTAGCATTCATTAGTGAGGGGTTTTGTTTAAAGTATTTATTCCCCAATCCTCCTCCTCCTCCTCCACCACCACCTCCTCTTCAGCACTCCTGATGCTTATTTTGAACGCAAAGGATTAAAGGAAGTTCCGCAGATCAATGCAATCTAGAAAGTTACGTAAAACACAACTTGAACTGTTAGGGCCTATACCACCTTGTAACCCTATGTTTCACTACCTGCGTTTTCTGAATTTCGCTACATACTACGTTAGGTACACTGCTAGACAACGTGATTGAATCTTACATCACAACGTGCCAAACAGTAGGTACACAAAGCATAGGTACTGAAACACAAGGAGTCACTTTTAAGGTAATGGTCCAAACGTGCTTTACCCTTGAAATCTCGGTCACTCTGCTAACAACGACTTAAAACCAGGGTTACACAAAACCACCACGATATCATCCAAGCCTGCCTACACAATTGTGTATTTTCGCAACGGTTTCATTAGTGTACAGCAAAATTTGCATATATGCAAAGTTGAAAGAGGCAATGCTGAAGTAACCACCCATTCATCCTTAATGAGTTCATAATCCAAAATAAATATACATTTTATGACGTAAGGCTCAGGATTTAAATAGTATTTATACATAACCGCGATGTATATCCTTTGAAAACAACTAACAATGGTAACTAACTACTTTGAAATTTAAATTGAGAAGATGGATTATTTATCAAGTTTTTGTTCATTAACTAAAAACCAAACCAAAGAAAAAATAATGAAACAAATATTGCGGGATGGAATATGTAAAGCTTGTATAAGCTTGACTTCTGTCTAAAGATAGCGTCGCAATCTTACGTATCAAAACGCCTACTAGGATTTATTTATGAATGGGTAAAGCAATTCTGTTTACAATCCTTGCGTCTAGATTTGCCAACTAAAGAAAACGATCGGTTAAGTCTGATGTTCATAGCTCATAAATTGTTTACAAATTGTTTTCCTTACGATTCATTGTAAACATGATGTTGTATACATTTTCTTATAGTTAAAATCATTTGAAAAACAAAATTACGTTGACATTTTTTTACGTTTTAAACGTTAAGATCATCCTAACATTTTAAAGATTTCGTCTAACCAAAAACGACTAGCACATTTCCCGGACAAAATGTTTTCCCTTGACTTTTTCATGCCGTACACGAGTCTACTTTGCCCTTTTTTTCCGTTTTCTAACTAAATTGATGTCAAAAGTCTGTCTTTTATGGGTCTTTTGGCTGCTCGCTACAATTTCATTGGATTAGATCATAAAAAGCGAAAAGAAAAAAAAAAGGAGGAGCAGGGTGGTATGGAGAAAGGGTAAGTTTAAAAGACAAGTTTTAAGCGTGAAAGTCAACACACCCCTCCTAAATTAGCAGTAGGAATTCCAGCCATTTATGCCACAAACTCTATTTCCCTATTGGTTACGCCGTTTAATCCGATTTTAGTCCCTTTTCCAAACAAGAGTGTATACACACACGCGCGTATAAAACGCGAAAGGGCAACTTAACCTACATATCTAATTTAAATTGCAAATGAATGAGATCTCTCTCCGTGCTAAGGCAAAAGAACGAGTGGCGGTTAGGGAGAAATAAGGGGCTTCCTTCGCTATATGGTTGGGAGGAACGAAAGGAAAATGCCTAACGAGCACGACTAAGCCCACCTTCAGGACCCACAATTATCCTCGACGCTCACAATTTGTCTCATCTCTGCTCAAATTTAGGAAAACACGACGCAAACTCAACATAACTTGCATCTATACATATTTTCCACGAACAATCGCGAAAAATTGCATCCACAGAAATCACAATTTTACTTTTAAAATGCAAAGGGGACTCGAATCAATCTTTCTGAAGGACTAGCAACAAGTTAGAAAACGACAAATTAGGCTTACTCATTTGAAAAAACAAACAGATGTGAGATTTTTGTGCAAAACAGGTGTGTTCTGGGAGCGTCTAATTTTTAACTTTCATCACAGCATATAAGCATGTTTAAAGATAATTGAACTAGTGGGAGTTTTTAAAATTTAAATTCCTTTATTTTCAAGGCAGTCTTAAAAACGTTCATGAGAAACAAATGCTAACAAATGATACTAAAATTTTAGGCATTGAAGTAAATTCCACTAAAAGTAAAAAAATATGATAATGCGTATATGTTGACTTACATTTCAAAGGGAATTCCTTAAATGTAAAATTAATGCTAAAAGGTTTTGAGCAGACAAGCAAAGTTAACTTGCACGGAGACAAACGTTTTTGAAAAATGTAATACATAATTTAACACACAAAGTTTAGAATTTTGAGGAAATTGCAACAATGGGGCGAATGCAAACATTAATTTCTAATCTTAATTAAAATAGAGCACATTCGAAAAACAAAAATATACGGGAATCAACATTTTCATTAATTTAATCAAAAATTTAGCTTACCAAGACCAGAGAGGGGTAGACCGAGAGACACTAGTGTTACATCTGAGAAGTAAAATAATTAAAAACAAAATTAAAAATCTATCAATTTGAATCATTCATCTTCCTGAACAACTTATAACAGGTTAGAACGATTTGAGAACACAGTTTCAACAGTACACTAACGATTAAAAACAACCCATATCAATAACAAAAATACTAACTTTTGGAGACAAGAACTAGCCTAAATACATGTTTATATGGTTATTGTTGAATAAAATCGATACACTCGATAGATCCAGTCATAAGAAATTGCATAATATAAAACTTTTCACTTTAGACAGAGGTCTGAAACTGATGCATAATATAGCTAACGAATTTAAGACTAAAACTAATCCAAGCGTCTTCTGTTAAGCTACACCGATTAATAAATACCGTTATTAAATTGCTAAAATATTTATTCAAACCAAGCAGCCAAAGCCACCTGCTGTTCTACAGTAGTTAGACCTCTAATTTCGTTATGCATGTGCAAAAAAAAAGACTTGTTAAATTTAAACTTTATTGCTCTTATAAGCGTTTCTACTGCTATACAGATATTGATTATAGTAATGGCTGCACATTAAATCTTCTTGCCAAAATATTCGGCCACTGTACAAAGTTCTAATGAACGATTTAAACTTCACTTTAGAAAGAAAGGGTGAACAATTTTAACAAAATAGGCCCTAACATGGCGTTCTGTTCAAGCACATCAATATTCCAAAACTGCCTATGTTTTTTATGAAATACTTATCTATCAACAAAAGAATACCTATAGTTATTCTATAGTTTTAATGTTAAAAACAAACCAACTTTTTTCTAAAATTGTGTTTAAGTTAGGCAATCACTGTTAACTTCAAGGCTATACATGTGAAAGCAGTCATACAGGGGTCTTTAAAAAAAATGCCTTTTTAAGTATAGCAAAATAAACGTTTTCCATTATTTTCATAATCGGCTCGCAATTATATAAGGATATTTCAAATAAGTTTCGAAAACACCAAGTTCTACTTAAGTAGCTCTAACAAAGCAGGACTATTTTGCATCCACCTTGTATAACACTTTAATATTAGATGTAGGCCTAACTGCAAGGATGAAAACTTCACGAAACATTTGTGTTTGCGTGATGTTTTCGTGCGGTTTAACAATTTCATATTTTTTTACTCATTAATTTTGCTTATTCGCCCTGTTTTTTCCCCACTCTTCATTTCTTGGCGCACGTCGTTGCAACGAAATATAAATTGGCGAGCCAAACGCAACAATGTCTAAACTATGAAAAAGGAGAGAAAGAAAAAAAACTGCTGTTCCTGTCAATATTCTAGGAATGGAATAATGTGTAAAAAGTTCCACAAAATGGCACCAGGTGCGCTCACATTTTCGTTGATGGATTCCCAAAACCCAGTAAATTCCCGTTCGTATTTCCGTCGCATAACCCATTAGATTGTCGGTAATGAATAATTCACATATACACAATTGCGACCCAACACGGAAAAGTCCATAAATTGGGTCCAGGGGGCGCTTCGGACGAACATTTTAGTGCTTTACGAAAGGTTTTATTTCTAAGTGGGGATATTTGAGGGGATAAAAAAAAAAAAAAAGGGTGGAAGGGTATTTCGCTTTTGACGACGAAGAAATGGTGAGATTGGGACGGAAATTGCGTGGGAATTCAGCAGCTGCAACGACGGAAACACGAAGAGTGGAATAAGGGCGAAGAAAAAAAAATATATGAAAAATTAAACAAATCAAGACGGCATGCCAGAGGTAAACTCACGATGATGTTTGCTTTGGATAATAATTAACAATCCATTTTCTTCTGTGTTTAGCCTACGCAAACGTTTTTAGGTAAATGAAAGCTTACTAATGGCAACGTCACAAACATAGTGTGGTCATTGTTTAAAAACAGCTGGTGCGGTGATCAAAATCATCAAATTTCAATGTCGATTTTTGCTTTTCCAGTGCCTATACTTTATCTTAAAGATAAAAATATCTATCTATAGATAGAATGAATCGTAAACTCGTATCTGAAGAAAATTTTAAAATAACTCTATACCATTTGGCCTTTTGTATTCTTACCGTATAGGGTAATACAGTATTCTAAATCGTGTTCTTACGTTATTGTGCATGGAATTCAATCGAAATACACAATAACGTAAGAATACGTTTTATTGTCAACTATTGAAAAGAGATAGATAATATTAGTGTAGTTTCCCGGGTGGAAAAGTTATATATGGACATGTATAGGTCATACTTGGCCCTTGAATGGCCATATCTGGGCAAATGAGGGAAAGTATTGTCATACTTAGACATATATGGGCAAGTATGGCCGTGCATGAAGATATATGAGACATATTGACGTACCTGGCCATATATGTCCAGACGTGGCAAATTTCTGGTCTAGCCATAGTATATTTCCATACATGGCCCATATTTGGGTTTTTTCCCACCCCGGGTTGGCTTGAGTTGCACCAAACATATGTTAATGGATTGTTGTAAGTTGTGCTTATGGTTTTGAATTAATTACCAAGATTCAACTTTTCGAAAGTTCAAAACCTTTTTATAAATTGTTCTAGACCAGTGTTTATACATTTAAAGATATTCAAGATCGTGTTTAAAATCATGAAATATGCTTCTAGTTGCAGTTCTAGTTGATTTAGTTTTCTCATATTCGTCTTTCATAAAGGTTTATCGTCATGTTGAGATTCCCTTAAAACGAAAACATTATCAATGTTCTTAGAAGTATTTGGGATAAAAAAAAGTCGTCGATTTTTATGAAACACCAACTTTTTCGAGTGGAAAATAAATGCAAAACTGAGTAAGCTACGTAGATAAAAGTTGAAAAACAAACAACAGAGGCCGAGCCAAACTGTTTTCAGTTGGGGGCAATATTTCAAGTCATACAGTGGCCTCAGTTTCAAAAGTGGTTCACGGGGCGAATCATTCTGACGTTATTATCGAACAGATCTGGTGGTGGTAGTTTCCGTTCAATACGTTCCAGGTGACGCTGAAATTATATCGGAAAAAGCTGCGGGCCAACAGATAGACATTGGGGAAGAAAAGCCGAATTTCTCAGCTATTTGTGCCGTGCTGTTGGACAGAACAAGGGCCGGGGTCGCCTCCGAGGGTTATGAACAGACGGAGAAGGGAAGAAAAAAAGGGAAAAACGATGAAAAGCAAAACGTGTTCGTTGCAGATTTGGTTGCGGGCAAAAACCGTGGCAAACACCGCGAACATCACAGGAAACCTTGCTTCGTACCGACTCGAAATTCATCCTACGAAAATCCTCATTTGTATTCTAGCCCTGACAGAGCGTTAAAAGTTTAGAAGCTAAACGTGAGCTTACAAACCCAGCGTTAACCCGTGCCCTTTTGACGACAACTTGCATTTCTGCATGAAATGACAAAATTCCCAAACCACCAGGTCATTGGTCCTTTGGTGCTGCGATCAAAATGGACAAATTTCATTAATCGAAAAAAAAAATGTGAATTATAAAATTCTACATTTCTGTATTTGAAAATTCAAAAATCCAACATGTTAAAATAATTTCATTCCGATTTATCTTTATTTTTATGCCCAATGCCGTAAACCCCAACACTAACGACGAATTAATGTAAAAATAAGTTATTCTAAGTGCACAATCATTTATTTTGCAAAAAAGTTAAGATTAACTGAATACATCTTTGGAATAATCCAAATGCTAAACGTCTAAAAAGTCAAAGTGCAACCAAATCTTCTACTTATTTGCGGCATCTTTTCAATGCCTGATGAATCATGATAAATCCCGTATACAACAATACCAGCCCATTTCTACATCCCACATCTGTAATCATTGATATTAACACAACATGCAATGATGTGCAGGAAACAGTTTCATATAAACAACAGTAATAAGGAGAAAAAGCCCGTAAAACGTCAATTTGGATGCTGGACATTTTTCCCCCAATGTTTTTGTCCAATACTTTACCCTATATAATATATATGTGCGTGCTTCATTAACAATTACAAAAGATAAAACGCCTTCTCCGAATGATGGCGCAACACTAACTCATTCTCTAGTATTTGATGCATTTCAATAAAATTAGCTCCCGTATATAAACTGCTCGTATCTTTTTTTTATATTTTATTTCTTGTGGTTTTTTGTATCCTTAAATCATTTCCTTTCCTTATCCTCATTTGTAAGTGTGTTTCCCCTCTCCATGCCGCTTGTAGCAACCCATTAAGACGTTCGTTCAATATCAATCACAGCGCCCGAGATTGATTTAAGACAATACAACGAAATAACATACAGGCAGGCACCCCTTTAATAGCGTTTCTGCTTTTTTTTTGTTTCGTAAGAAATAAAAATAATGATGGCAAAACACGAAGAAATTCTATAGAAAACATGGTTTTAAAATGGGATTTTTGAAGACCAAAACTTTGCCACATAGCGTATGAACGTGAATAACAGTGTTTATACACGTCTTGACATAAACCACTAAACAAGTAATTCTAGAGTTAATCTGAAAAATTAAGAATTAAATCCCCTGGCAACAGAACAGGGTCCACCATAAAACGAGATGCAAAATGAAGGATTAATGAAGGCCACCAATGCTATCATATGTAGAATGACAATCATTAAAACAGGAAAATGAAATTAAGACAAACTGTTGTTGAAGGGAGAGAGGTGGGTGGGTGTGGGCGGGAGATGAATGTGTATTTTACTGTAAATTGTAACAATAATTCGCGCAACGCAATTTTCTTCCGTTGTTTTTATATTCCCGCATGCGATGTTCCCTCCGAATGTCATCAAAGGAAAATTTTCTAAAGAATTTAATCAAGAAATGCGGTTAGTGGAGATTTTATGGAGATGCAATGCTTGATAATGTTCAAGAAAATGAAAAGCCGGGGTGATAGGAACCAAGAATAAAACTGGAAATGAAAAAAACAAACTGTATATACACGAGAAGTAGTATACAGAGAATGTTGCCAAGACGTGAAAATAACCCACAAAAAATAATGACGGATAAAAATGATTTAGCAAACATATAATGAAGCTTATCGTCATAACAAATTAATAAAGAAAATCATTAAAAAAAAAATCCAATTACAGGGTGAGGACAAAAGAAATCAAAATAAAAGCTTTTGCTTTAAATGATAAACAGAAGATAAATTTTAAGGCTATCGCAACTTCTGTAAGAAAGTTAGAGATTTGTTCAAAGTGTGCTATTCATAGACTGTATATACAAGAATCAAATTCAAGTAAAAAAGTGAAATTGAAAGCTATAGTAAAAAAACAACTCAATTCACATATTTCTGAGTTGTTATCTCATGTTATTTTTGTGCTGACTGTAGAACTTTAGGACTATGATAAAAAGTAACTCGACTCGAATTTTAATTCAAGAAAGATGGTCGCGTCGATGATTAAATTCAAAGCTAACTCGTCATTTAATCCACGACGAGACCATCACTAACGTTTCAATTTCAAAATATTTACTGAATTGTCAGATTGATGAAAGCTTTGTGATTATTAGCTAAAATGACAATGACGTGAATCCTTTAAAATATAGATGTCGTCCCTAAATCCAGCAGTTTGATACTCAAGTTGTCTCAAGTTTCACTATGCATGTGCAGGGATTTAAGAAACGTTTTCAAGACATGCAATGTAAGTTCAAACTAAGCAATTGGACGGGATTTTAAGGAGGCACGCAGCCCCTCTTTTCCCACGTCAACTGGCTTTTCCCAAATGATGATAGCCAGGTATTAGGGCAGTGAAAAATGGGTCTTAACCGTGTCCTATCCATCATGGGTCCGCCATATGCTTCGGAAGACACGAAAGGCGAGGGTCATTAGTCTAAAAGAAGGTTTTAAAGATTCAATTTCCAAGTGAGGGAGACTTTCGTCGAAAATCTCCTAATGGCCGAAGGGAAGGAGCCATCCTTCAGCCAGAGTCCACCCTCAATAAGACTTGCTAATCCAATCGCAAGTTCAAACAAATGACAACACATTCACAACGAACATGTGCCAACATCGACAACACTTTTTTTTAACATAATGAAAGTTACATTGAGAGAGTAATGGAGGGGATGGGTGATGGTGGGGGAATGCAAAAGGGGCCAGATCCGCTGGAATAAAAAGTGGATTCATTTCTGTTTATCATTTGTTACTGTTGAGGGTTGCTAAGCTACCGTTACCACACCAAGTCCCAATTCGCAAACACACACAACAAAACTATTCTTAGGATTAGCAAAGGCTAAATACAGGGACTGTTGGGAGGGGATGAGGTTGGGAAGGGGAGAATTTCAAGTGGTCACCTACCAAGACGGTCTAAGAGGGAACAGAAGCATTACTTTTGCTGGTTTTAATTTTGTGGTTGACTAAGTACAAGTCAACCCTAGTTAAAAAAGCTGGCAATCATAGACTATCCCACTAAATTACAGTGTGGACATATAGTACGTGGAAACAGTTCATTTAAATTAAAAATATGCCATTGTCACGATGAATGTCTAAATTGCTAAATTACGAGGTATTCGCAGGTTGTCAAACGATAAAAAATGTATTGTTTCTTAATCCATTCGGATATAGTGCATGCTTACAATTTCCAAGGCTGCCATGTTGACACCATGAAAGATGAGGGCGACAAATTGATACAATCATGTGCCAAGTTCTCAATAAGTTCAAAAAAGTTTACATTTCAAGGACACTGAATACCTGCAACCGACAACTGGACACAAGAAATTTGAGGAATCTCAGAAATTGCACCCATCATTTGATTAAACAAATAAATTACAACCATTTCAAACCTAATTAACATCAAACATTTACACAAAATAAAGATAATGTGCAGTAGGTAGGTATTTCTTAACAAATTCATGAAGTAATCTTAACCAAAATTTTCCACCAAAAGTTTGAGAACCCCCGTGCCTTATTTGGCCAATTTTTTTTAAGATAATCGCATGTAGAATTAGACTTCTTATGGATTAACAAACCCAGTGGCCTCACAAGTTTAGACAGTTAGACATTCTGTAACGGCAAAAGAACTTTTAGGAAGGTTTGGTTGAAAACTTAAATGCTGCCAAGCTCAAGTAATAATTTGAGTTTCTAAAAGCTGGTTCAGAGCCATCTACATGTATCATGAAAAATTGACGACAAACCCCCACGGCTGAATATTATAGCTTGCTGCAACGCGATGGTTAGGAGCTAATGGAAACTGTTATTGTAGAGAGAAAAAAAGCGATATAGGTGTAGCATGAAATAAAGTGGTTATAAAATGAAAATTGTCGAGGTCACCCAGAGTTCAAACCGTGCGTGCAGCGTGCGAAAACAAGCACGTGTTACAGTTTTCCTCTGAAATAAAAATAAAAGCCTGAAGAGAGAGAAAGGGGGGCCAAAAGAGCAGCAAAAGGGAATCGCGTGATACATGTAGTAGTAGTAGCGAAAAATGGGGTCCACCCCCTTAGGAGCTAAGTACAGTAGCAAAACTAGCGCTTTTAATTTATTCTTTTATACATGTTATTGCACAAAAGAGAAATAAGAAACTGGAATTGCACGGCGGTCTTAGGTTCGCAAATAGCCTCCGCCAACGGAATGAAATGAAAATTGCAAACGCAGAGAGCAATGTAGTACCGCCCCATCAATTAAAACCGATTGAATTAATATTAAATGAAACGGTTGACAGAGAGTAGAAACAGAAAATGCAGAGGGACCCATGGAATAAAGGAAACTAGCGCCATCTGGATCCCCTTTGTCGATAAAGTACAGATCTAAAACAGAAATTGAAAATTTAAAAAAAAATCAGGAAACTTAAACGTGGATGTCAATAACACTGGATTAAGTTTCGATTCGATTTGTTTTTGACAAGTTAGATTTCTGCAATTATAGGCATAATTATTTCAATGTCATTTTCAATTTTTTTCCATGTCAGTTTGGATATTGTATGAATCTTTGACGTTTGTATGTAAATTCCAAACATATCCACTCACTAAATAATGAGAAAAAACACCGCATGGAAAATTCTTCAAAACATATTTCCAGTGATATAATTAAAACGCAAGATGCACGAGGTATTTCATATTGACATCGCTAACCTTTAACTTAATTGCCCCTATAATTCTGTAGAATCATCATAAGAGAATTTTAAAGTCCTGTTCACAAAGAAGATGTGGTGACTCGATAGGTATCAGTGTTACATACAAAGTCCAATATCCCCATCTCACAACTAAAGAAACTGGAAAAAGTCTAAAATGACCAACAGCTACTAGACCAGTATTTTCAAACGCCAAAGCAATCTTGGTGAATTATTACAACCGTCACTAACGTGATCATTCATAAGCCACTGCTTCATTGACTTTTTATAAAGTCCAAAGTTTACACAAAGTTGTCTTTGACAAAAATTTGTTTTTGACCAATCAATCAGTAAAAAATCAATACTCAAAGCATAACAGTAGAGAGGGCTTGTGGGTATCCTCTAGTTTGTGAGTAACTATTAATCATTCCTGTCACAAATTAAAAGTAATTCTTGTGGTGCACCCATTAAAGAGTTAAATAATGCATTTGCTTATTGAATATTGTATAAACGGAAAGAATCCAACGAATTCAATGTCGAATTCATCGCCCTTTGTAAATGCGGATGTTTGGATCAACATCTAATTTCTGTTCAGATTAAGACCCTTACCGCAGTCAATAAAACAATAAGGATGGTAAGCCTATTGAATTTCCTGCTCATCCTCCCTCACTAACGAAATTTACTTTTGATTCTTTGTCAATTTCTGATTGAGTTGGATGCCTCTTGGTTAGATGTCTGCATAAGGGGATGTTTGGGGAGAAGGATCTTGGGAGGAATGCAAAAAAGATGCCGAGTATAAGAAATAAGAAGAAGGGCTTCGGGGATCCACCACGAAATGGGCATGGGAAACGCCAGAATGTGGGCAGATTGCGGATGTAATCGGGCAGAAAGTGTAAACGACTTTTTCAATAAATGTCGACAACAACCCATTTGCTAACCTTCTTTTTTTCCACGACGCTTCTTACAGGAGAGAAACTTTCTTACAAAAACGAAAACTTGTATCTTTCTTATCAACTTATCTCTTACAAAACCTATCCCTAACTACGAGTAAAGTTATTTAGATTGCATTTTTGCGTTTGCACAGTCAAAAAATGATCTCAAGCTTTATGAAAACTTTGTTAGTTAAACCCCACCATTATAACTGATGTCATTGTACCAATATTTTTGTAATTACTCATATTTACTCATAGTTATTACCTTGTATAAAATTATTGCTCTTGTTATATCATTAGTAAATTGTGGCCAATTACTAACAACACAATGTGGTTATTTGTGTATTTTTTTTCCATAAGTATTGGAACAAAAACGGAGATAGTATAATAATTATTTCCACAAAGGTGTACAACTTATCAAAATTGAGTGAGTACATACTTTTTTCTTGAAACCTACGGCAGCAAAATAAATAAAAGATAAATTTTCTTAGTGGTTAACTTGAAAAAACCTATTAGTAATTTCCAGCTAATACAACAAGAAAAATTAATTTACGAATGCCTCTAAATGATGCTTTTCATAATTTATACAGGGTCACCTAACACGTGGCGTTTACATAATTTAAACCAAAGTTACATGGTTCTTCAAATTCTTCTTAATTAAATAGTTAATTTTAAATTTAAATAAAAATAGCCACAGCTATAAGATATATCATCAATTTCTCATATTCCACATAGTGTCAAAATGACTGACCCCAAACCCCTCCCAATGGTCACAAAAGATATGAACGACCTTAAATGTTTAGAAAAAGTGGAGGAAAAAATGAGAAGAAGGAGGAGGAGAACAAGAAGAAATAAAATGTAAATATTTAATCTCTTTCTTACATTTTTCCCCCTTATTTCTGCATGAATTGTTTTGAAAAAAACATCATCGTACCCTCAAATTTGTATAGACAATTATTAAAAGGTCTGCATAACATCGCATTTCCTTAATTGAAATTGTGTGCTCAAATCTTATGTTTTTTGTCAAGGATTCAGAATAGATCTCATATAAGCTACAGTACACCAATTTCGATGCCTGTAAATTTGGTGTGGAAAATGAACTCACTTTGTTTGATGTTGCATCCTCCGTTTTGAATTGACCTTTGACCCTGCTCTCTGGTTAACATTACGCATCTCATATTCTGTAATGAAAACAAGAGAGCAATGTCTTAGAAAAGGCTTATAAAGCAAGCTGAGGAAATTTTGGCATGCCAGGAAAAATAAGAACAAGAAAAGATAAAGGAGGACAAGACACAGAAAGGGGAAGAAATTAAGGTTGAAGAAAAGCCCTAACTAAAGAAGGAGGTCTTTTTTAAGTTCCAATTTTAGCCCACCACCACCCTTGTCAAAATCGCGAGAATAGTAGAATTAAACTAATAATTTTGCCTAGTATTTTCCGATTCGTATAGTTTTATTTAGTTGGTAATACTGTATATACGTACGGTATTTCCCTAAGGAGGGAAAGGGTGTCTCCCAAATCTTGTGCTGAAAAGTGAAATTTCACTAGAAGAACACAAATTTGAATAAATGCGCACACATACACTATAAATGAAAACATCTTAAAAATGTCCACATAACAAGACGAATTGATAATCTTTGAAAATGTAAATTCAATCAAAATAGATTTTTTTGGTCTCATCTCCAAATTATTAAAAACACTTCTGAACACATAGATCTTATCTTAACATTTCGCCTTATACAGTGGACATATTAATTAAAGATACTTTGATTTGCAATGTTCACACAACAACAAGTGTAGAAGACAATACAACAAATAAAACTAGAATGAATTTGTAAATATATAGCCGATGCTTTATCATATTATTAAATTTTAAAGTATAGGCTTTGAACAATATAAGCGCTAAGGCGTGTGTTAATAAGGATTTTAGTTATTTAAAAATATAGCAACATAAAAAATAACTAACAAAATTTAAAATTTAAGGTGCGACAAATTATCTTTGCATGAAGAATTTGTAAGACGAAAAAGTTTAAGATTCTGTAGCCAGCAATTTAATTACACATGCAATAGTGTTTCAGCTGGTTATGTGTAATTAGCAATGTTACAGAGTGATATTACTTTAAATCGGCTATATTGATAATTTTTGTCAAATCATGTCAATTCATCTAAAATTCGACGAATGATCTAAATTGTGCTCGGACCGATGAACACAGAATGAGGACTAAGAATTTCAAGGGGACATGGTCATGCAGAGTTCGTGGTAAAATGTGTTGGTATGTATAATTGAATATGATAATTCCATGAACATACGCTGGCAAATCGAGCATCCGTAATGGTAGTTCAACACGCAAATTCGAGTTAATCAATAGCAATTTGTTGTCATTCGTCATAATGATTGATTAAACTGAAGGCGTCTGGACCGGCATTTACACCTCTGTAGAGGCACGGCACTGATTAAAACACTGGTAAATCTAAAATTCACACCGAATAAACATTTTTTAAATTGACCATATACGGTTCTAATGTCGAAACATAAAAGACAGAAGATGATAAAAGTTGCTCAACAGATGGCCAGCTGCAACGTTCTCAGTGCCATTAACGATTAACAATGTGTGTATTAAAGATAACGACATGTTTATAGTTGACACCATCGCGAATGCTATAAATCCATTTTTTTTAAAAAGGCATCACGCTTAAATTTCATGAAAACCTATAGAAATTTGTCAAACTTGACCAGCATTTATTTTTCTATTTGAAAGCAGTTTACAAGTTGAGATAAAAAACTAAATTATTGATTTCAAATTTAAAGATTGAAATGATTTAGTTGACTCTAAAAACTTCAGAGAAGTTTGTACTCAGTTTCAAACAGTCCATTGTAATTCGAGCATTAGAAGGTACATTAACCATATTTAACTTATCTAAATATGGGTAAAACCTGTAGCCAAGAAACGTAAAATCCCAAAGATTTTCATCACTATTTGACGCGCAAATTTGAAGGTACACATCCGTGAGTAATAGGCTTATAATCCACCCAAAACTACGAGATGGAAAAAAATAGGAAGCAGTACAACGCAGCGTCAAGTCATATCTCCTGCTTCTATATATATATAAAAAATAAATTTGGCTGAGGCCAGAAGGGGCCTTTTAAAAGAGGGGAAGAAAATGTTGAAGCGAAATGAAGCAGCGAGATAATGAAAAAGTGAGAGTTGGTGAGTCTCAGCTGGAATATAAAGGTCCTCGAAAAAGAGTGATTAATTTCCATCTAAAAACCCAACCTCCCCCCTCAGCCTTTACTCACCCAAAAGCTCAGCAAAAGGCAGCTATGTGAATACTGCCACATATTCAATAAAATGTCGAATTGCTCACCTTCTTATTACTTTGCCGAGTAGTGCATTTCATTGATAGCTAATTTGTCGCTATTGTCTCAATTAGTTTGCTCGGCGAACATTTATCAAGGCTTGTTTTTGAGGTGGAGAAAGTGGGGAGAACCTGACAAGTGACTATTTTATTAATTGCTCTCAGTTACAATTACTAATATTGATAGAGGGAGCTAAAGATGATGAAGAAAAATGTGTGTATATGAAAGTGGAATTAAGAAGCCGAAAAAATGCACTAAGTATAGGGTATACCGGCAAGCAACTAGAAAAAGACCCTACAATAATAAGCAAGAGCCCTCGACAAGGGCGCCCCCCAGAAAAAAGATGGAGAATGAAACCTCCATTCGTGGGCACCTTCACAAATCATGTTTTCTCAAACTAGACAATTAATGAAAACCATGCGACCACGGGTAGGGGATATTACAAGTAGAATCCATCTGCAGTAGCCAAACTTGAGGCCAATTTTACTTAGTTCGATTTAGCACCGCTCAGGTGGCGTTGAATTTTTACAATGATTTTAGAATTATTAACCGCTTTTGAGGTAGAAGGGTGCGGCCATTTTGAAAAAAAAGCAATGCTAAAGGCTCATACGCCACCAGAGGGCTGCTCATATCTAAATACAATCAGTTTATATTTTTTATTAAATCCATTGTAGTGAGTTTGATTCTTAAAACCAATTAAATTCTAGGACATTTAGCAAATAATATATAAGGACTGGTTGAGTTTATACACAAGGAAATATGATTGGGAAGAAATTCCAATTATTATCTCGAATGTCAGCAGCTTCTTGATAAGCGATTTAGCAGCAATTGCTTTTAAAGATTCCATTGTTCCATTCCTATAAGGGTTTCATCAACAAATTTTTAATAACAGATTAAATATTACGAGCTTGATGTAACCACGTTTTACGAAAACATCCCACATCTAAGTTTCAGTGATTTACTGAGAGCGCATGCGCAGCTCATCTTTTTTTCGCTTTAGTGCCCATCATAGGAAGGTTAAACCGCGTATCCATGTTGGTGACACTCAAATGCAAAAGTCATAAAAAGCGGAGAAGTAGAAGCGAAAAGAGGCATGGTTTTGTCATCATCATTTTTCTTATACTTTTTTTTTCTATTCCATTTTTTTGTA
This sequence comes from Julus scandinavius, assembly GCA_034696685.1. Classification (NCBI taxonomy): domain Eukaryota; kingdom Metazoa; phylum Arthropoda; class Diplopoda; order Julida; family Julidae; genus Julus; species Julus scandinavius. Next base: position 8,815 of record JAQGAE010000129.1, on the reverse strand, counting down.
CTTGCCTTCTCCGACATTAGTACGGATGCCTTTATAGGACCAAATCCAACGCTATTCATATCGTAATGGGAGCAGTCCTACTCCCCAACAAAACAAGAGCTCGGGAGGACTGGGGGGGAGGAAAAAAGCACAAAAATTGATAAATGTAGTCGAAGAAATGAAAGTAGAAATTTTGCTAAGCAAGAAAACTAAATGTTCGTTTGATGAGCTATAATTGCAATTCAGACCCTGTAATTTCGCCATGTCTGGTGACAACTGCTCAGAAATTAGGGCGTAGTTTTTGGTAAGATTTTGTGCGCGCAATAGAAGAAGAAAAAACTAATAAGGGTAGCGGTTCTTTAAGCCTAAAAGAGTTATTAAAAGTTCAATTATGATTAGCATTAACGCTACAGCAACCAGAATAAATATGATTCGTGGGGTATAAAAAAGATTTAAAAATAAAAAAAAACACATTCGCGCAGTTTAATATTTGATTTCATCATGCTGACTTAAGTCTCACAAAAAACCAAGAAAAAACTTGAGTCGAATGCGTTGAATTTAGGTAGTCAGTACACAGCCTAGGACTGTAATTAGGCAGCACGCAAAGGTCGTAAAAATTAAGTGTGCAAATTCATTTGCTTATGGACTATAATTAAAGCAATGCTGCATGCAATTAAAACAACGTTTAATTAATTTTTCTCGTGTTACAATTTTATGTTCCAAATGGCACATAAAAAGGGGACGAAATTAAAGGACAAAAAACAAAGATGGGTAGTCATTTCAACTGGAAGTCTGGAGGTAATGTGTTCACTGGAAATTTAACTTTTAACGTTCAATTTTAAAACTTGCTTTTATCCTCTGTTGATGAGACAGTCTAAAGACAGTTATTAAATCACAATGGCATATGACAAATCTGATGAATTTCCTTCGGCCATGGCATCGTTTAAAAAAAAACAAGTATTGCTAAATGGAAAATTCACCACATTCCACACCATCATTAACGATGATTCCAAAATAATCTCCCGATATCAAATGAAGCGTAGAAGTCGACATTAATTTTAATTAACAATTTTATGGAAAAGGATTGATTAAAAGTCTAAGAATTAAAAACCTTTCAATAAGTCTCCCCTATTATTAAGCTTCTTACCATTGCACTTAAGCTTGCAGTGATTGCCTATATGTCGTGGCAACTATTTTTTTAAACTTAATTTTTTTTCTCCTGTTTATCGTTGCTAATAACATGATTTAGTTCCCCGTTATTAAATTAGTTTAATTAGAAATTTCAATTGATTTTTATTTGAAATTTCATTTAAAACCTTTCAAGAAATTCTTCCCCGTTATTAAGCGTCTTAACATTGCGTTGAAGTATGCAGTGATTGCCCATGTTTAAGGGCAGTTATTTTTTAAACTTTACCTCCTTATCGTTAATAATAATATTTATCATTGTTCGAGTATCTTTAAAATTTTATATCTGATTTTAAATACTGGCCCATGTTTCCATAATGCATTAACGGGCGTAAAATTACCCAAAAAAATCAACAACTGTTCGAAGTTAACGACACGTGCCAAGTACTTAAAATCATTGTTGACGATGGATAGACAAAATATTTTTATAGTCGCCAGTGGTTTCTCCATGAGCACAAGTACATGCATGTGAAATAATATACACTATAACAATTTTTTTTATGAAAACACTATAAATATAAAAAAGTTAGAGATAAGCGAACAAATAACGAAGTATTGTCAACGATGAACAGCAGAAAAAGTTAAAAACACTGTAAGAAGAGTCTAAGAAAAACAAAAAAAAATACGAAAAGATAAACACATCTATACAACGAAGGATTTCAATTGGTCACAGCATTAGTCAAAAGCGCTGTTGCTATAGAGACTAGTAGGAAAACTACGAAGAATGTGTGTAATATTTTAGAGACGATTTGTACACAAAACTAGCAAAAACTATATGTTAGAAAAGCTTGAAATATATCTTGCAAAAACAATGCATTAAGCAGGGCCGAGTCATAGAACTTCATACTGAATGCATCATCACGAACAACTTAACAGCGATATTTCTGAAGGAATTTTAACTATGTGGTTTCTCGTGAAGTGTATTGTGTTGTGTTTAACGTATTATGCAAATTAAGTGAATGATTCTGACAAAAAGTTATGAATGAATACAAAATAAGCGTTTATCTTAGAAATAGATTAGATTTGTAAATAATCAGCTTATTTTGAGTGAAAGACTTACTCAAAAAGTTTAATATTTATTTTTTAGTTCTACCAACTAAAGCACCTTTAAGGTCAATGAAATCGATAATTGGCATAATCTAACGCTGCTGTTACACCAGGCCGTCAATTCATCAACTTGTTTGGGTATTATGTGTTTTATTACGCATAAAATTCACCGATTTGTTCTTGGATTGCATCTTTTAGCAGAAAATGTATCGGTCTGCTTAGGCATAACGTATTCCCACATCCTAACGAATAATTCAATAGGGACTAAAAGGAATGTACAATGGTAAAACGAACGAAACAACGGGGAATGTTTTTCGTCATTGAGGTCAACATGTTCAAAAACTAAAAACAAGAAAAACAAAGTGCGTAGAAAAGTCATTTAGCGGAGAAAACAGCTTTACGAATTAAATTAAATTAAAACCATTCTCTGATTAAAGAGTAACGAGTTGGGAGCGAGTGGAGTACAAGGTTTTCAGAGAGTACGCCATTAAAGGGCGTCCCATAAAATCTCGCTTAAAGTTGGGGCATCTGGAACGAGGAAAGTGGAGAGAATTTTTTTGGCCCCATTTCAGTTTTAATCAAATTGAAATGGCATCGGAGTGCTGTTGGGTTCATTCCTCCATTCAGCAACTCCACCTACAATTCTGCAAACAACTAGCCCTAATGGGCGAGAAACTGATTGATCTTTTAGTGTTTAAATGACAGGACGTTTAGCAAAAAGCCCCCCCTTGTTTGGCTTAAACCGCTCGTTGGAAGACGTTAAGCTGAAGCGTCGTGACAAACGCATTGACAAGATGCGCGCTCTTTAATTACACACATACACACACGACATGGCGAACGAAGACGAGGGGATGAAAAAAATAAGAGGGGAAAAACGCCTAAGAGGGGGTTAAAAAAAACAGACGAAGAGGAGGGGGGAGAAATGGCGCTGAAAAACAAAGGAAAAGTGCATCCACACATCAAACCCGAAACGGTGAGGATTTTCCATTCTCGGCAATTGTGCATTACAAACAAAATGGATGACGGGGAAGAAAATCCACCACTTTTTCAGACAAGTGACGAAGGGTATTAGCTCTAACGAACGCAGCAACCGCTCCGTATTAAGCAGTAATTGGAGGGGATAAGCGACAGGAGAAACTAGGGATAAAGCTCGAGGAGGGCATGTCCGAGGAACCGTTTTCAAGGAGCTTGCAAGTCAAAAATCAATCAAAAGTGACCGAAACTCCATCCAAAAAACACGAAAAAAAAATATTGCATTAGGTAGTGTGGTTGAACAGAATTTAAAGGCTGGAATGTCATAGGTACAGAATGGCATTCCAGCCTCTTAAAACTCGATCAATCGAGGTAGTTGAACAGTTTACATTCTAGCTGGCAATCCAATAGCCGTAATATGTTGTAAGGATTCAATCAACTCAGATGACTGAACAGCTTTGGGAGGCTGGACTGTAATTCCAGCCTTTTAAGGCTGTTTAGCTATTTTCGGGAAGGTACCTACAAGTTAAGTGCAAACAGTTAAACAGATCTACTAAAAATCCATCAGATCTTACAACAAGACATACAAAATTCTGAATAACGTAAAACTATAGTGTTATGTCCAAAATTGTATGCCATACTCGTAGGTGTAATTTTGCTTTTATCCTCTAGTATTTCATTCCATCTCCCCTTTTCCTTCTTCTTTCGTCTCTCTCTCTGAACCACGTGTTTAAGTGTGAAGGTCTACTAGCGTAGATGCATTAAACAATCAGCCTTCCTAGCACCTAAAATTGATTGTTTGGAAATACGGGAAAGTGTAGCGCACCACTTAACTCATCAATTATAAATCTGACTAACGGAGACACTGGCCAAATGCGTTGCGAAGTGAATACCCTGCCCTGGGAGGCTAGGGATAAAAAGGGATGGGGGAAATGGCAACCAAAATGGGACATGGGAAATAAATGGAATAAATACACGCTTAAAAATTATTTTAAAAAACTCGTATAAATTTCAGTGGCATAAACCATAAACAGAAATAATTGAACACTGAATCAATAATCCTTCCCTGCTTTATAAATTATTCAATGTCAATGCACACTATGAAAGTGAAATTCCATATTTATTATCAACGTTTGACGTTATTTTACACCAAATCATGCCGGTTAGTAATGGTCTTTTAATCTCAGAAATAATTAAATTTTATTTAAAATACGTGTAAATGCGACTTTATAAAAATAACGCTCAGAGCTAATTAAACACTTTGAAAGGAAGAACAAAATTCTAAATTAGTAAAAAATTCTAATTAATTAAAACTGAGATTGGATGCAAAATAAATCTCATATTAAAAATACCAAACATTCAAGTATCTTTGTTTCGTGTTATTACTTGCTGTTTCTGTAAGTACAAGAGCATAGATATATAGTTCAAAGTAATCCATACTTTGTGATTGATGTATGTTAGAGTGACCTAATTTCATTACATCAGCGTATTCATTGGCACTAATTAACAACAAATCAACAACAATATGTCCCATTTGCCTACAACTCTCCATATTTAGTTTTCCCCCCATTCAAATTAGACGGTTACCTTGTAACATTCTATAGAGTTGAAAAACACGCATTAGATGGCGCTACAGTTCACAAACTTGAAAGATGGGGCATAAGTATACAGAAATTTATGAGCAAATGGCAATCACCATAATTACAAATTTACGTTATAATTACATATTTTCTGGCGGAAGCATCAATCTCTTTTCTCACCTACATGAAATTCTCCATGAAAATATGACATTTTAAATACAATGGACCACTGTATAAAGGCCCCATACGTGTTTATGTAACAAACATGGAAACTTCCCTGGTTACTAAATTTCCCCACTCGCCTCACCTGCCCATTATCCCCCATCATATACTCTCCCCCATATTTTTCTCCCATCCGCATCACCTCCCTTCAATTTGCTCTCGTTTCCTGTTACTCTATTGTAAACGTACGATCAACAAACAAAATGGCTAATTGTTAGTCTTGCATTTTCACAACGGTTTGTGAGGAGGGAGTAAATAGGTACGGAAAGAGGAAACGTCACGCGAGGTACAGTAGTTTTGGATTTTTTTCTTCTCTGGAAACACGCAACTGGATTCCTTTTTCGTGTTCAAGAATTACTGTGTTTATGAGCGACCCTAATTGAAAAAGCGTGTCATTAGGCAACAATCCTATGCTGCGGTTATGGTCAATTGGAATTCACCGTTGTAAAATGTAACAAATTAAGAACCAGGAAACATAAAACTATGCAGAGATAACTAACGCAAAATTTGTATGAGGATAAACCTTCTCTAACACTAAATGTGAATAAAAAATTACATATCTTAATCTGAGAGCATATTATTTGATTGAAAACCTTATTTTTTGTATCTCATTGAATTAAGAAAATTTGAGAAACCCTGTCCTTCAGTTATGGCTCTTTATTCAGTGTGCCGCGAGAATTTTAGAGATATTTCGGGTGCCATGAGTGGGGAAAAAAAGATGCTAATTAATAGATCCACGACCACGAGTAGTTCTCACAAAAAGTGTCCATTGTTGGGCCATAAATGGCGGACAGTCTACATGTATATAAAGACTATAATTGACAACGCGTTCAGCGCCTTCCTTATCCTGAAAGTACATTAATTTTCCAAACTTTTTGATAAAGGCTCTTGCTCCTGCAGTCCCATAATGAGCTTTCGCGTAGTTATCTTAATTTCCTCATCAAGTTGAGGAATTTAGATTTTATCCACGAGTTCCTAGAAGAGAACCCAATTATCGGTAGAGGGCGACATCACCCTGACCCTCCCCACTCTCCTCGTCTCCCAAGGTCTCGGGAACTCATTGCAAAGATATATCGCCATTAAAGGGTTAAAAGAAAGAAATGGTCAACCGATTCGGGAGCCATTGGCTTAACAGTTTGTCCAATTAGATATTTCGTTCTCAATTTTACAAAAACAACAACAACAACGACGACGACGACGACGAGAAGGGAGGAATCGGCGAGTCAACAATGTCGCTCCAGCCAATGACTCATGACTGCATGCGTCTCGCGCTTTATTATTATCTGGGGTTCACAATGCAACTTAGCCCCACCCTTAGTACGGGGTTCATTGAAAGGCCCCGAGTTAAACAATGGTGATAAGACAAAGGGTAAGCGCTGCAGCAGATGGATCGAGTCCCACGTTGTTTTGCTACTCAAAAGGTTTAAACCTGATTGCGTTTTGTCTTTGCTCCTTTTAACTTTTTTTTTGTCGGGAAAACACTGGAAAAGCCCCTGAATTTACAGGTCCAAACAATACGCGAATGCTTAGTCCTACTGAGTGACCCCCACTAGAAAACATCACCTTGTTCTAGTCCTTTTAACAGAAAATACCGACAAAATTCTAGGAACAAAGACTTCTTTTCCCTATATTATACATGGCAGAAGAATTATCGAAGTAAAAAAATTCATTTGCCATGTTTTGCTACATAAAAGGTGATGTTACAAAGTTTAAAACATGAAATACATTTTTGATAAAAATATGTGTGACAAACATGGTTAGTAAAACATTTTTTTTAAATATTCTTTTTACAAAATAGAACAATTAATAAACTTTCTATAAAAAGCACATGAACTTTGAAAAACAAACTGCTGCCCAACCCGTATGAAAAAAACCACATATGGCCCATGTATGTTCGCATACATGTCTTTGCATGTCTATACATGTATACACGGCAATTTGTATTCATGTACATGGTCGTACAGAGGTCATATATGGTGAAAACGTTGCCATATATGTATACCATTGCAGTACCAATATTTCCAATATGGTCTATCGATGGCAAACTAATGTTCATGAATGTACCTGGCCCATTATTGACTAAATATGGCCAATAAATGACTATGCATGGCACATATTTGGACCATCAAGAGCCAAATATCTCCAATATATGCTCACACATGGCTATATATAACTTTTCCACCCAATGAAATTTATTTACATGAATATTTTGCTGAAAAAATGTTTTATTATGAAAATGACGTTGGAAAGTTTATCTTAGATGTATGTGTTCTGTAGCTATTTGATTTTTGCCTTATGCAAAATCCGAAATAGCTGAAATTTTGAAATAACAATTATTTTCATTGTTATTTTAAGTAGAGATTGAGAGGTTTGGATTTCACTTGAGTCACTCATTCAAAATGAAAATGTTTGCCTCGAAAACCCTTTATCTGTATATCATGATGTCAGCTTGCTTAGTCGACAAATGTTAAAAAATTAATAAACAAAATTCTTTATCTACGAATGCACCTTGAAGAGTTTTTACGAGCTGTATATAAACGCGGCTCGTATCCTTATTATTTATACTCAAAAACCACAAAATGTAAATATTCCCCAAATTTATCGAAGAGGGCGTTGTTGATGGAACGAGAAACCATTGATGGTCATGATGAGAATTTCTTTTCCTACAAAAATCCCTGCCATGCATCTTTAGTTGTGGCCTACAATATTGTTCGATGGTGTTTTATTCGTCACATTTTAAATAAGACCAAATTCGCGAGATGGGTAAGTTTACTTTCGACGTGATCTAAAATGTGTTAAATGGCTCAGAAGAAAAATAAAAAAAAATTGAAAAGCAGATAAACAACGCCATAATGGATTTCGAAGCTAGGATAAAATGAGACCCGTAGAAAGTTCAAAATGCTACCGAAGCAATAGATTTGACGAAAATGCTACGTCGCTAATGATTGGAAGGGGTTCAGCAAATGCGTGCGAACCTACACGCTAGGGGGCCAACCCACATAAATGCAGTCCATTTGCGACACAAATTTGGCACGCAACCAGACACGAACGTGTCACCAAATAACCCCAGAACACTCCTACTCACCCCCGTACCACTGCAAACCCATGGCACAATGCGAATTATTATATTCATCATTGTGATTATCATTTATGAAAACCCTTCATCAGCCAACATTACCCTTCACAATTTATTCCTCCTGCACTTCCAACAGCGAGCAAAAAAAATTATTCACCGAAAAAAAAGCCACATTTTAAGATTCTTATAAATTCGTAATAGAACAGGTCAAAAAGAACAAAAAAAACTGTCGCGAATTGGTCGTTTTGATTAACGTTTAATTGAGAAACTTTCCATCATAACCAAGACTACCTTTCACAGACCAGCAATTAAGTAATATTGAAAAGAAAAAAAATCTCATCAATGACAGTAATAATCTATGTGGATCGAATAAGTCGAAAGGAATTATTACTAACTATACCTCCGACAGCTAAAAGGGCACAATGACATTTTTCGCGAACATGTAAAAAATAATGAAATTTGTGCAATGTAGACCGAATTTTGCTAATTTTCAGAATTATGTATGGGTTTTGTATATATTCAAATTACAGTAGAAACTCGATTATCCGGACTAATTGGGACCATGGGTCATCCGGATAAGCAAAAATCCGGATAATCGAATTTCTACCTTCTAGGGCAATTTCTGAGCTCCCAATCAGTGGCTCCATTTTTTACTTGCAGGAATATATATATTTTTATAAAAATTGCAGTTTTTTCTTTCAGAATTAGAAAGTAGACGTTATTACGATCGTAATAAGCCAACAAAAATCGAAAA